>BMAV01003407.1:0-129428 GCA_019973955.1 Trichonephila inaurata madagascariensis
AAATTTATCGGTTTTACAAAGATCAAACAAATGAATGAACAAAATGACAAATAACTATAGTGATAATTGAAATAATGTCATATATGGATAGTATGTATATAATCTCCAAAAAACTGCATGAACAGATTGTCAGAAGCAAAATTAAACCATGATGCCATGTAATGAAAAATCTGATCAAAACTAAATTTAAAGAATCCAAAAGAAAATATGAAAAAATTGTTTCAAGGTGCATTGCATCATAAACAGTTTCAAAAAAAGACCTGATAAAAAAATTTTTTTACTTTTTTTCCATTTAAAAAAAGCAGTACTTATTGGTTATATGGACCATGAAGACAAATATCGCAGCATGTAAAAAACATACCAAATTCAGGTTTACACTGGTTGCTGACATATTCAGAATATTGGAAAACTGTTAAGAGTGATAAATTTGGATTAACTATCATTTTCTTTTCTTTTACTTTTAGCAAGATTTTTTCTATTTAGCTATGATGATGAAAACATGGAATTTGCTGATGAAGTAAAAAAAGTCAGAATCATTTTTTTCAAAGGAAGGAAATGTCATAGCAACATCATTTTTTTTATCGAATGGTCATGCTATGGAGGTGGAAGTAGGCAAGAAGTTCTGCTGAAGTGCTCTGATATTCATGTGATGGTTTAGTTTGTAAGCTTTATTTACAAATGGATTGACTAACTTCTGCGTCATGATATCAACATCAGATAGATTGAGGCCCAGAAACAATTTTTTAGATGGGGGAGCAATGTCCAAAAAAGCAATTCCCCGATAAGTATCCAAATAAGTACAAATGTTTTGCATGGTTATCACTTGAAAAATCAACAAAAAGTTAAACAATGTGGGGAAAGCAAAAATTTCTCAGATATAGCCTAAAGGTTTGAAGAGTGTCCTTAGGTTTGTTAATACTCATAGCAAAGCCAAGACGAATCAGGAATTGTGTTTAAACTGAAATAGAACATCTGATGAAATGACAGGAAGCTCAAGAATGAAAATTCCAGACAGTAAGAATGATAGCTTAAATAACATTAAAACGAAAGAAAGGTAGTTGTTCCATTACACAAACAACATGCATTATTGGAAGCCATAAAAATAAGAAATCATTATAAACAAAAATTAATTAAATGCAAAAGTATATAAATGATTTAATGCCACTCACATAAAATAATCAGAAATATGAAATAGCCTTAAGATGAAAAAGAGATTTTATTATCAAAACACCATTTAAAACAGATAAAAAATGCTCAAATTTAATGAAACACTATCATGAGCAGCTTGGAAAACAATACATATATATTAAAAAAGTAGCTGAATAAGAAATTATAAACCATATAAAACATCTAAGGAACCAACATGCATTGTTACAAAGCATAATTATATGGAAGAAAAGTGCAGTTCATAAAATAAGCAAATACATATGAAGCAGCTCTACATAGAAAAAAGAAATAATAATAGCATTAATTAAAGTTAAAAACTTGTTGAAAAAGATAAATCTCTTTAGCTTTGAATTACTGAAAAAAGTAAAATATGTTAAATTAAGAAACGCGAATTACATTAAAAGACATGGAAATAACCACTCAAAACAAATCCATTTTGCCAAATCAAAAATGAAGCTTTTAAAAGAATACTTTTTATGATTTATTCGAAAAACAATCACTTCACAATGAATAAATACAATAATATACCGTATTTACTCGAATCTGAGCCCAAACTCTCAACAAGTTTTTGAGGAAAATGATAAATAGTGTTAAATGATTTATCATTATCCAATTTTATAAGATTAAATTAAATTTAAAATGAGAACTAGTAAAAAGTGAATAATTAATTATTTTACCAGTATTATAAACTTTTAAATACATACATGAACCTGTAATATTTCTAATTGCCCCATCCAATGAATTTTGTTTTATTCGATTCAAAGCCACACCCAATTTTCAGTAGCTTTAATACTGGAAAAAAGTGCAGCTTAGATTCGAGTAAATATGGTATATTACAATAAAGTGTAACAATTTTCAAAAAAGCTGCATGAAGCACAAATTTTTACTTTCCGAGATAGATGTGACATCATATCACCAGGTAGCAGAAAAATTGTTCACAAATTGCATTTAAAAAAAAATCTAAAGCAAATTTTGAAAAATCTTCAAGTTACATGCCATCCTGACCTATAGTTCTAATATCCCAAATTTCACATGTCTGAGTTGTTCTGTCGATGGACATACACTAACTCATTATTAGTATAGATTAATACTGTGAAAAGTTTGAACATATGTAGATTGAATTAAAATGTTACATAACAGGTAAATCAAAAGCAAAGAATTCAATTTACCATATATCTGCTACAGATTAATATGATCAATTTTTAATGCACTTGTTTCAAAGATTAAATGGAAAAATAATGTGTTTTAGCATTTTGCACAGAGATCTTATGTAAATCTAATTTAGCATTAAATACTAGGTGTTAAGAAAATAAAATTTTGTGCAATGCAATCCAATAGATCAGCACAAAAAATATTCATTTAGTATTAGTGAAATTTTATTCCCAAGCTATATAGAAGCATTTATATTAGATTTCTTTTTAAAAAGCGATTTTACGTCAGAATTAAGTAAAAGTAAATGATTAATATTGAATGCATTTGCATACGAGTATATAATTCCGGCGTTCACTTAGAAATAGATGGTACTGCTTATGGAAATGTCCAAGTATGAATTTCAAAGCACTAACAGACAAAGCAATTGAAGGAATAGTGGCAGTTTTATATCTTGTGAATATAGGAAAAACTGTCAACAATGAAGTTAATGTTTATAAAGAATTATAACTTTTTTTTATTTTTAAAGTGAAAAACAAGACCTAGATAGAAAAAAGTACACAATATGATTCAAAGAAAAAATTATAATTTGAAAAAACATGGCTATGAGGATCTACAAAAAGAATTCCTTGAACGTGCGAGAGTACACAAATAAACCTAAAAAAAGAAGACTGTTCCTAGATGTAAAAAATTTGGTAACAAATGGGGGAGATTTTATTCGACTTCTATAAATGGTACACCCTAAAGCAACACAAGGGTTATTAGCATCGAACTTCATAATATTGAACCTTAGTAGTGCTGACAACACCTCCCTAAACTTCCATATCAGATCAATGGAAAGACTGAGTTACAGAGCTAAAGGCAAATGAATTCTATAATTGACATTCAATACCTAGCAAATTATCAAAAAACAAAATTCTTTTCTCCAATTTCACTAAAAAATCTTTTTAATGTTACCAGTAATATTAAACAGTTAAAACATTCCTTGAAACTGTTTAAATTGTTACATGTAATCTAGATTTACAAAGTTTCAACAGTTTAAAATTGTTGACATTTTATTCAAGAAATTTTATCTATCAGGAAAATGAAAAAATAATATTCATTTATTAAATAAATACATAGTAGCTTCCTGTTTCTTTTCTTGGATTTTGTTAACTTTTTAAGTTATAAAAAATCATAACACATCAATATACAGTTTTTGAAGTTTCTGAGAGCTGAAAAGCATTGCAATAATTAAATTCTATAAATTCATTGTCTAAAATATCACACATAGTAAATAATTAATTTACAACAAAAAGATGCCGAAGTGAAAAATATTTTTAAAATGTACAATATAACTATTATGAATATTTTTAATTTAATCATAATATAATTTATCTTTCTGTAAAAATGTTAAGAATTTTACATTTTTTTTTCACTAAAATAAACATAACTTATATGATTAACTTCAGAACTTTGTTGATTTTCTCATTTTAAATGAAATGCATACACACAAATATATTATTACTTAAAAATGCATCTTTTTATTTATAAAATAAAAGAAAAACAATCAAATATTTTTTTAACATTTTGTTTATAAAAATATATGTTAAAATTACTTACAAAAACAATTATTTAAAAAATATGGGCAAAAAAATTATACATATTAACATAATCGAGAAGCATAAAATCTTTTATAAATCTCTTCAAAATAATTTCCATCGCATTTTTTACTTGTTTTTAAGTACCATTTTACGGAAAGTCAAATTAATACGGACACCTAAAGCATTTTTTCTTTTCGGGAGACTATGATACCAAAATTTATTAGTTGGATATTCCATTAACAACAAGCTCCCTGATTCCAAATTTACTGTCTTTCGAGATATATTCACATTTGAATTCTTTTTTCTGGTATCTTTATGTCTAAATATGAAATCTCTAGCTTGCCCAAATGACAGAGAAGCTATAGGTGCTGTTGGAACAAGTTCTTTTTCATCATCTCGATGCTCACCCATATGGTCCTCTCCATCTTTATATCTAAAATATTTTAAATAAAAATAAGTTATTTTACTTTAATTCAAAAGCATTATAGAAATCATTACAAATACATATATCCCAGGAAACTATTAATTTAGTTAGGAAATTATTTTTATTTGATGTCAATTTTGAAATAAAATGCACTTAATTTTTTTCTCCCAAAAAATTTTTTAAGCCTCTTTGTGATCTGTTTGCACACATCATGTACTCATTTTGTTAAGAATTAAGCTACAGTTTTATATAAATAAATTATCACTATTGATGTGAGATGAGAGTGAACCTTTTTCACAAGGAAGCTAATTCATAAAATGTGTTTATGATCACAAAGAATCAAATTAATTGTTTCATATGAAGCTTCCATGAGATAATGCCTTAAAGATATGAATGTGAACATTTTTCCAACACAAAATCAAATACAGTCTTGTTTCTACCAGAAAAAAAACATTCTTATATCAATGGAGAAACATTCAAAATTTATAAATACGTTTTTCCAATGATCACTGGAGTCAACTATGCTTTGCTTATGTAGTCATAAAGTTGCATTTGCTCAAAATCTGCACAAAATTTAATAAATACTCTTTAAGTTGTATACATGGTATTTTATACATGACTCGAATCAGTGGCGCACACACGGGAGGGGTCCTAGGGTCCGCCCCCAAGCCCTTGATTTTTTTTCCGATTGATTATAATTCTAAGTATATAGTACATAAAATTTAACTAAGTATTTGTTATTAATGATTAATTTTATTAATTAATGCTAATTATTTATTCAATAATTAGTTTTTTACTGTGTTTTGTTCCCGAAAATCGACAAAATCGAAAGAAGCATGATACAAGATTGGTGAACTTTCGACCCCGGACACCCCCTTGAAAAATTCCTGTGTGCGCTTTGAGGATTCACATCTGCCAATATCTCTCTATTTTCATTTTCTTTACCTTAACTTAGTCGATAATTTTTTGAAGTACTCATGGTGATTTTCCTTTTTCGTTGGTATAACAAAAAAATTAGGTTAAAATTTGATTCAATAGTAATAGAAAATAAATTTTATACCTGTTTATTAACACAAAGTTAAATGATTCTCCTGTAACAGATTCCACACACTCTTTTAAATCCAAAACAATAGGACAATTTTCCCATGGTTTTGATGGAAGACAGGTGCCAGAAAATTTATAAGACAAACCTTCATCCCCAAAAGAAACCTGTCAAGTAAAATTAAGTAATTTATAAATATACACAGTGGGCATAAAATAATGTCAGATGCACAGACTTCTAAGAGTAAAATATTGGATGAAACATAACCATATTTGATGGATGTACAAAGTGGAGTATAGGAAAGAAAAAAGCACCACAAAAAAAAGTTGCCACTATGGGTATTTCTCAAAAATAATTGCAAAATGTTACAAAATTATACAAACAGGAACAAAATTAAGCAATGGCAATATGGGTTTGTGTGCAGAACTGCAATTTATTTATTCACAGAAGTGTTTAATGCATGTTAATTAAAGTACCATATAGGCTTAGCTAAGAGGTAATTTTGAAAAAAAAAAAGAAATTTAAATGATAGGAAAATTAAAACAACTGCTGAATAGTTGAAAATTTTTCATTGTACTTATTGTGATATAAACTGCAAAGACATAAACCCGCAACCCAATCACACAGCAGGCACAGCTGCAAAGAAATTTGGTATTTCATGCTATCTAGACCATGAATTAATAACTTTAGCGATTGTATGTTACTAGTGATTGAGGAATTTTGGTGGACACTGCAGCAATGTTCATGTTGCCTAAGGGCAAAAATTGTAAACCCAGCCCAGTATTTAACATACGTAAATACATATTACATATTTGGTACTTACATATTAACGTCATTACAGCAAAATTTCCACCATGTGAATCACGCCTTGATATCAAAACAACATGTTTCATTTGAAGAGAAGTGATTCTTGTAGTGTAATTTTGGCTCCGGTGATGCTAATATGTAAGTATCACATGTTTTTATTTTAAGTTAAAGTTCAGAGAAGATAATGATTATATAATAAATTCAAAAATTTTAAGTAAAATCCAAAAAATTAAACAGGTTTAATAACTGTAAACAGATCAGGCAATAATTACATGCTAATTTCCCATTTATAGCTTTATCAGTGTAGATGACAAGTTTTAAAAAACAAGGTGTAATATTAAAAGGAGGAAGGGAGAAACACACATATAGGATAAAGTTTTAATTTAAGAAATCACTAAATTTAATATACAGAATATGGAAAGATATTTCAAGTATTCATTTACCACATGTTCACTTATAAATATTTGTTTTTAAAAAAGAGTAAATTCTCCCTTAAATTAGAAGAGCAGAAGGAATAAATGATTGTACAAAACCTTACTCAAACAAAGCTTTAATTTTTCTTGGCTTCAGAAAAATTTCTATCCATGCAACAAATAGATTTCAAATCTTCCAATAAATAGAGTTATAAATGATCTCAAAAGAAAAATAGAAATAATATTCCAAATATACGACAAGGGTTTTTAGCAAATGGTTAGCAGTGACAGCCATATCAAATCATTACATTTATATTGATTTTAGTATTAGATAAGTGGTTCTCAAAATGTACCTCTACAGGTATATGATCATATTGGAGCTAGCATAAGTTAATTGATTGCTTATTAATACTACATTTTAAAGTTATACAAGGCATACTCTCTGGAGGTGGACAATGTAACTTTGAAACTTGATCACGTGATGAGAATGACATTTGTGCTGGGACTCTACTCTCAAAATTTCCACATCATGGCAGGTCTTTAGTACTGCTAGAATTCAAATCCATGACATGACAGAAACAATGCCAGAGAGGATTTAGTGGCTATTGCCACTCGTCTACTACAGTCACAAAAGGGAATAAGTCAAAGAAATTAATATGGTAGAAATTTCAATCTCTATATACCTCATCTCTTAAGACAGCAGTTAAAACATTGAAATCATTATAAATAAAAGAATCAGAACAAAGATTATTTTTAAAGAAATGGAAGGGGCGAAGGTTGATTGATTGTTCATAAACATTAAACTTTGAAGTTACATAAGGGCAAAAATAAATTGGAGAACTTGTTGAAATTAAAAAAACAGCTGTAAACCTACAGTAACTCTATGAAGCATTACTGAAGAGGCTAGCATCAGAACTACATCCATCTTTGCTAGCTGGAAACTAGCAACCCATTTTTTGAGGATTTGATGCATACTAATGAAACTCATTGTTAGAAAAACATTTTTAAAAAAATCTGAAGAATGCTATTTTTTTAATGAAATGTGTGTATTTTTTACTATGATGAATACAAATTCTTTGAAATGAGGGATATTTATATTGGTAAAGGTACAAAGGAGAATTTGAAAAAATCAATGGAAATAAAAATGAATTCAGAGATTTGTCTAAGGATTTCTCAGTTCCAAAACTAAGTCAGCAAAAACTACCCTATGCCATCTTACATTTTTTTCACTGCATCTAAAATATTTTAATTTCAACAGATTAGCAGAGATATATATCAACATGAATTGTCAAAAAGTCCCTATTACAGACAAAGTATATTGAAGTACTTAGCAATGTTTCCAAGAGATACATAAAAGAAAAAAGTTTGGAAACCATAACATATTAAAACATTTATGACCAAAATGGAATACTAGCTTAATTAACACTTCTAAAAAGTTTAAAATCCAGAAAAAATCCACAACTTCCTTTTACTGCATTTTTAATGTTTAAAATATTTTTATTGAAATTTTTTGAAAAAGAATTTATAATATACTGAGTAGATAAGTAATACTTTAACATATAAAAGTGAAAAATCTTTTTTTTTAAAATATATAATAACACCATTTTGTGATTACAAATATTTTCCTTTTGAAAAAAATAAAAGTAATTGCATTAGTTACTAGTGAATAACACATTCAAGAATAAAAATAAAGTTTAGTTCACATGTTTACGGTAAAATCCTAGGAGAGCCCACACCCTTGGCGACAATACAAAAAAAGCACCAAGCCAGAATGAGATGGTGCCAAGCGAACCCGACAATGGCGGCAAGTGAATATAGCGGGATAAGGTGGATGCGTAATGAAAATACATGTAAACAATACAGAAATTAAACATTTAAGATAAAAAAAAATATAAAAACAGCACTTACTTTCTTACTGCTGATCTTTTCCGAGTGGAGTGTACAGCATAACAATAGATTTTAAAAAAGTCTTGAAGGTCTCATTGCTAAGTTAATGATCGTGTTAGTGCCGCCATTTTTATTCTGCAAGGTAATGGTCGAACATACCTTCGGCGAGGCTGGTGCAATTTCGAAGAAAGCGTTTTACTGTCGACCATGTTACATCATGCCGATCGTTACATTTAGGACATTCATAACTCTAAGCAATCAATTCTTCCTTCATACACTATTAAATCAATTCTTTCTAACCTTTCGCATTCAACAAAGTAAAAAATTCTAAGATATATTCCTTCACACACGCAACCATTCCAGCCCGGTTCCCCAAAACAAAATGAAATCCGAAATGCCCTCTGACAAAATACGAAATTTCCAGAAATAGCTAGGTTTACCATATTTAGTGTATCAAAGTAGGGTTACCAAGATGGCACAATTATCGCCAACCCCAAATCATTCACGCCAAGGGTGTGGGCTCTCCTAGGACTGAACCCATGTTTACTTCTGTTTGTTTAAAATATGCAGTCCAGATATATTTAATCTGCATTGGAGTCCAAAAGTTAAGCATAATTGATGTTTATGTGAATATTTTTTAAAAATCTGTCAGAATAGAGAGAAACATGATATGTGAGTATAATATGGGTATATCAAAAGAAAACAATGCAAAAGAAGGATGCTAATCACTTTTATTATCCAGATACACTGAAAGAAAAAGATGCAAAATAATAGTTAATACTTTTGTGAAAGTTTTTTTTTTTAAGTTTCTTTGGCAGTTTAATAAGGTGTGTAGTTGTCTCTGGTAGCCAGTTAACTATATTATTAGAGTGTGAATGAGCTATGGCTTAAAAGAATTCCAAGCATTAGGGATAGCTCTTTATAGAGCTGGAACAGAGTTAGATGAATGTGGAAAGGCTGCAATCAGTCTCCGAAACATACCCCACACAGATTCAATAGGATTAAGATCAGGAGAGCCAGCATTGACTAAACGTTTCACATATGCACTCTCTCTTACATTCCAACAGGGATTTCGCACAAGTGATTTTTAACAATTTGACCAATATTTGCTGAGGTTCTTCTACATTTTATGAATCAACCTTAACTTTTAAACACCAGTGTATAGTTCTAATTATATTCCCAATGAATCTCTGTCTATAATTAAAAATAAAATAAAAAAATTTCAGTTTCAAATGTTAGGTAATGATGGGAAAAAACAATATAGTGATGAAACTGAATACATACATATAACCAATAAAGGATTACCACTTCAAATTTAATTGCAGCAAACTCATAAGTAAACTTGGCCCCTCAAAGCAATACCTGGTATTACTGAAATGTATCACCATTTATAGACCCTACCAAAGTAACAGATCATAAGCATTTATAAAAAGGCCAGATAAATTTAAAAACAAGCCTTAAAATAAATTAAAACCTTTCTTAAAAACTTTTCATCTTGTTCTCAGTACATAATTTCATATTAACACTCCATTGTCTAAGCTGAAAATAGCATCAAATGTTTCACACTGTTGTGTTATTTCATACTGTTTTTGTTTTGTTTTTTTCATAAGCATAAGTTTAGTAGAATATGACTTTAAAAGAATCAAATACTCTGAAGGAGTTTAAATAAAAAAATGATACCATTGTTAATAAAGTAGAACAGAGTTCAATGTATATTGCAATATCACATAACTTATAGAATATAGAAACATTAATAAGCAAATACAAGAACTAAATTCAGCACTAATGATTTGAAAAGTGTTTTAATATTTTATGAACTTAACAAAAGAAATAGTTTGGTTATTAGGAAAATAAATATTTTCATACTTGCTTACGAGGAATATCATGCCAACTTCCATAAACACACACTCTTAACAGCTCTCCACTAAAATATTCAACTTCATTTTCTAATCTTTTAAATATATCTTTTGATGTGGTATTTGAGAAAATTTTAGCATACTTCAAATTTAAGCCAGAATCGGTTATAATTTTCCATTCAAAATTAACAATCGTCAAATCTACCTTATTGGTGGATTTATTATTCTTATCTTCGATTAAACTTTCTGAACTACAAGAATGAGAATTCAAAATGTTCTCGGTCTTTGGCGAAACAAAAGTATTTTTAATTCTTTTTAACTGACCACTATTTGATTCAGTAGAAGCTTTACGAATTAAATACGACTGCATGTTATTATTATTGGTGAATCCCCCCAAAAAAACAGACTTATTTAACTCTATTACCTTACACACTGTGTGCACCTCATAACATGATTTATAATGTAAACAAACAATTTGAAACGGAAAAGCTGACAACTTGACATACGTCTAGCGACAGGAAAATCCTTAGAAGATAGGGATCTTCAGATAGGGAAAAAAGGGTTAATGGAGAGGAGGAATACGAAATCAACATTGAATCTGACAGCAAGAATAATGTTAGAAACGGGAAAAAATAACAATAAAATAAAATAAATAAAATTGACATTTCTTGATGCAGAACTTCATAAAAATTTAAAAACAAAAGAAACGGAACTTTTTTGTCTCCCCTTATTCACTGTAAAAAAAGATAAATTACAAAATTACTATAATTCTTCCGTTACGCATTAATACCTCATGTGATTGACACTACACTCGATAAGACACACAGCACAACAAATTAATTGAAATTGCACAACAGGATGTATTGTATCAAAATGCAAAACCTTAAAAAATTACTAACCTTTATGATATAAGACCTTCAGAGAATAACATAAATTGTGAAAAAAATACTCGTTTGACACATTTTAGAATATCTGTTAAACAGAATTCATTTATTAAGAATAAAGAACACTTATCTGATCTAAAGTATTATATGAAAACATTAATAATATACAATTTTATATCAATATTTATTTTCTCAAAATTAAAATAGAATAGAACCGTGTAATTTGAGAACAATAATGAAAATTCAAAATTGACACTTTTAATTCATGAATCTCGAAAAGAAACTACATAATTTTGCACATCTTCACTACTAAAGGAATCATTTGTCAACATTTACGATTTACCAGAAGAAAACAAATCAATCCTGAATCATTCAAAATTCAATAGAAAACGCATGATTTTACTTTTTGAAAAAAAGGCTGTTTAATATTTTACGAAAAATAATACCTGAATAGTTGATAAAATGATGTTGATGGAGGGAAGCAAAAGTTGTCAAATTATGAAAGGAAAACCTGTCAGTAGCAGAAAAAATATGCTTTGATCAAATGACAAAATATGCGGACTAAATTTTTCCCTCTTTATCATCCAGTAAATTTTCCCTGTAAAGATATTTCGAGTTTTTTTTTTTGAGATCAAGAACTTCCTGTCTGTAGCTGCTTCTTGTATTTTGGCGCCCTCCCTTTGCTTCATTGATTGGTGGATTTAGTAGCATCCTAGAAGAACTTTCTTTTCCTGTAAGAGGTAAAGTTTAAAGTACATGTAGGGTGTGGAATTATTGAATAAAAATATTCAGCGATAAAAACAATTCATTAGAAATTATACTGTAGAAAACTGGCTTCTCAGATAACTTGGAAAGTATATTTAAACGCTTCCAACTAATGTGCAACTTCTAAATTGTCTTCATTCGCTTATTTTATAAGATACTGCAACTAATTCTGTGGGTTATCACTAGAGGTCAATTTTTAATAGTAACGTTTCATTCACATCAGCCAGAGACAAGGAACAACCAATCAAATATCTTCACAAAAGAGCACAAATGCCTCTGTTTAGTTATCTATTCACTTATCTCTACTTACTGCTTTGGTGTGAGTGAACTTTAAAGAAAGAGCTATACTAAAAGGGCTAAGTTACTAGAAGGCCAGTGATGTTTCAAGATTTCTTGAGATCCTTGGCTCCTATGTAAAACTAGGCCCCACCTATGACCCTTGTAAGTAGAAAACATATAGCAGGTATGACGAATCTTTGTGAGGAAGGGATTGAACCTTGTTTATTTTTTAATACTTTCCTCTCCCCCAATGGATTACTAAGTCATTTGGAAGGAGGAGGCAGTTAAAAGGATATCAATAATTGTTAGCAGAAAACCCGATAGTTGGTATTTAATTGAGATTGTCATTTTTATGTTTACAAAAAAAATACACGTACTTCTTATTTTAAAACTGTTACAAATGAAAAACAAAAATATAAATTGAAGTAGAAAAATTAATATCAATGGTTGATAGTAAGAATTATCGGGAAATCTTTTAAAACGGGGACTGGGATTTTCCACCGCCAAATCCTTCTTTTCTAACCGAAGGTGGATCGCCAAGACGTATCTTTGGGAAGAACCGGTTTGCAGTAACTATATGCGATACGTTTCTCCTCGCAGAAAATGCTCCACGTAGTGACACACTGCATTTCTGATAATCGTTTTAAGCTTATGTTCTCTGAAATATTACCAGGGTAGTTTCAGCAGTACTTATGACGATTTCTCGAATTCACTATGAAAGAAAAATTGAATCAAAAAATCAGATTTAAAAAACTTAAAAAATTAACATGATTCAGAAATGCATTAAGTTTTTCTTTCAAAGCAAAGAATTATTATCATTTAAATACGAAGGTAAATTACATTAATTTTACAAATAAAAGACATAAATGTCAAATTACACGTAGTTTTAATTTGTTGATGTACTAAGGAAAGTAATCATTTATCTAATCCAGAAATTTCATGTATCTTATTATTCTAAATATATTATTTTTTTATCTCTCTCATTATTTTAAATTTTTCAAAAAGGGGGAAATCACTCATGTTTTTCGGGAAAAATCCAAATACCCTTTTCTGAATTTTCCTCCGTTTTTATTTATTCATAGCTATTAAAATTACCAACAAAAAAATTATTTCCCTACTGATTTTTTTTTTGCGGGTGTGTGTAATAGTTAAAATATATACAGTGGGCCACAAAAATGTTCGTACACTTGCAATTTCTTTAAAAAATTTTAATTTTTTTCGACTATTAAAAAAAAATATTATTGTAATTTTAATTTTTTTTTGAAGTCTGCAACTTGTTCTTAATGGAATGACATAATTAATTTTTAAAAATAGTTTTAACTATTTTTTATAAAATTATTTATCAAAGTTACTAAATAATGCCACAAATTTCCATTAACAAAATTAACTAAGCTTTAAATTTGTATTTCTTTTAATTTGGTACTTAGTGGGATATTTTTAGGTACAACAGTTTTAAGCGTCTTGGTATAGATTTAATGTTTTTTGTATTTCTACATCGATTTTCATCTTTGTGATTATTGTTTTACCACTTTTTGTGCTTATTTGTCAAGTTTTTTTTTTTTGGACGTCAAATATGTTCCGCTGGGCAAAATAAAGTATTGAAGGTGTTTTCATATGGAACAGTTTAGAGACACAGTGCGTACATGAGAAGCAGTCCCTTGGCGTTCATATTTAAAAATGAAGTCGGTTCCAATATTAAAATTTTGCGGATAATTTAAATTTTCTCTTTAAAATATTTAAATAGAACTCATGATTTCACATATTAACAAAAATACCAAATTACCTAATTCTGTGGCCGATTTACACCCCAAGCAAGAACACTTCTATCTCCATGTTTATTGATCCAACTAGATTTTTGAATTAAGTTTCGAAAAATTCAAAATTGACGGGAAAAAATTGATTAGATGGAGACAATTCAACTTTTTTGGTTCCGATGTGCCTATAATAGCTTGTAAATAAAAAAATAAGGGGTTTAATCCATGATTAAGGGAAAAGAACTCTTCATTTTCATGTTTCCCAGCATGGAAGTGGAAGGGTGTTCTGGCGTGGGGTGTAAATTGGCCTCGGAATTAGGTAATTTTTATTTTTCATGGTATTATGAATCATGACTCTGTTTAAATTTTTTTAAAGAGAAATTTTAACTTATCCGCCCGAAATTTGATATTAGAGACTACTTAATTTTTAACAGGGTAATGACGCTAAGTGCACTGCCTCATTGTGCGCCACTGGTCTCTATAACTTCCCCAAATTATGAAAAACCTCCTCAATCACTTTTTTTAGCCTAGTAGAACATATTTAGTGAGATTATGTAAAAAAATGAAAAAGTACAAATAAAAAACAAAATGTTAAGTAAAACAATAATCACAGAAAAATTGTGGAAAATTCATGCAGAAATTACAAAAACTGATTAAATTATACCAAGACGCTTAAAAGCTGTTGTGGACACTAAAAGATATCCTACTCAAGTACTAAATTAAGAAAGAAATACAGTATTTAAAGCATTGAGATTTTTGTTAAGTGTACGAAGACTTTGTGGCATTTTTAGTAGCTTTTGATAGTTAATTTTTAAAAATTGTTATACTATTTTTAAAAATTAATTATGTTATTCCATTAGAATCAGTTGCGAATATCATAAAATGGCGGTTACAATATGACCATTTTTCGAAAACACGAAAATGCAAGTGTATAGTTTTACTTTTGTGGCCACTAAATTTGAGTGAATATATATACAGTACGGTATTTTATTTCCTTTTCATTACTTTTCTCTTTTCGTTTATAGTTTTGAAAAAATAGCAATTTACGAAAATAGATGATATCACATAAGTTAGTGAATAGTATAAAGAAAATTCATTTCTGCTCCAGATAGTAAATGTGATGAAAATAAATCCAGGAGTGATTATATCCATGTAATTCCAAAAAATTTAAATTCTTAACAATAACCAAAACATTAGGAATCTTAGAAAGGCAGATTTTTGAGAAGGGTGACTGTAAGGAAATATCTTATATTTGCACTACTTGTCTGAGCAGGAAATCAATTCAATTAATAGTGCATTGGGGATATAAATATATTTATATTAAGTAACAAAATTAAAATTTTTAAAGTACTTTTTATAAAACAAATTAAAAACTCAGAACTAATGTCTTTGTGAAAAATTCTCTTATTCCTTATATAATCCTACATGATTTATTATTATTATTATTGGTAGCTATCAACAAAAGAAAAACTTTATTAAAAGCTCTTCTTGAATCGCTTTTAGTAAAACTGCTTTTATATACATCTGTGTGTATATAAGATTTTTGTATGTACACAGTAAGATTTTATGTGTATATTTATTTTCTAAATAAGTTATAAGATGTAAACATTCTTTTCAAAGAAAAGGAGTGCTTTCCGCTTTGTACAATTTATACTTCTGAACTATATACTTTTAAATTCTGAGCTTTTTTTTTCTGCAGAGTTTATCTTGATGAAATTATTCATCCCAGTATCTTGAAGAAAAAATTTTAAAACTAATTTATTAAGTCATCAAATGCTTTTTTCTACTAAACATAATTATGAAAGCTATATACTAACAAAAACTTAGTATAAAGTGTTTTAAATGTTTTATTGTTATTTATTTATTTTACTCTTCATTTTATGCTAGTAGATACAAAATACTATGTTTAGTTAAATGTTTTGAAACTCTAAATCGTCTGTGTTTTTTACGTATGTTTTTAAATTTTATTTTTAAAATTTTTTTATAATTTTGTTTCATTTTTAAAAGTGGCTGCGGTAACCTAGTGATTATTGTCACGAACTCGATGCCAGAATGTAGCGGGTTCCCATCGTGTAGAGAAGGCCTATGTACATTAAATCTGTAGAGGCTCAATGTTTCCCTGTTGTTGTGGTGTGGTATTTAGGAAGGGGTTGCCTTACTGCTCGTAGTAGTTCTCGTCCTTGACCGAAGGCTCAAAATATGCAATCTTTTCGCCAACAGCCCTCTTATTGCTTTACAGGGTGACATTAATGCAATTCTTCCCCCCTTTTCTCACTCTTAACTTTTTATACATTTTAATGTTTTTTTTAAATCCTGTATACAAATGAATAAGAAATGGCGCTCAAATCCCAAAAGAGGAAGTATTCCTTTCAGAAGGGTTATACTTGAAGAAAAATTTTATAATAAAAATTCAGTCACAATGATGAAAAGCAGCTTATAAAAAATAAAGATTTTGTAGAAGCAAAATTTTGTACCTGCATATTAACTCCTTGCACGATCTGGAAGTCGAGCTAGATACGTGAACAAAAAGTTCTTCAATACCTACGTAAATATTTTCTATAAATGACCATTCTATATAAAACATATGATGTTTAGTGAAACTGATTGTTGCGCCATTGGGCCTGAGTTCAAATCAGAGAAACGTACTTACAGCCAATGAAGAGTGCCTTTGCGGCATGTAGGGGTACTCTAAATAGCCGTCGAGCTTCCACAAGTTTTCTCGTGGGGTTGGTGGAAGAGGAAGAGATGGGAGGTCCCTGTCACCCCAAAATTGGGGGTGAAATAGAGCAAACTGTCACCTGTATGGTGCTCAAAGCTGAGGAAAACGAAGGCGTAAATCTAGCCTTGCTTTGCCATGATATTTAATATTATTGGTTACGGTCGATCAGGTGGCATAAGAAGTAACAATAAGAGGAATTTTTTTACCAGAGAATAAATTTTTTATGCACGGGAATGTATTGCAGAAATGTCAAAATTGCAGTTTTCTAATGAATAAAGAAATGAAAGCTACTGATTTTTAAAGCGTTAAAAACTAAACTTTTAAAAGCCAGTGGAATTTCTTTGAATAAATTGATTAAACCAATATTTAAATTCACAGCCCTGAAGATAAGTGTAAACAATGTTTAAAACAAAAACGTTTCTGTTCTTCCCGATCTGTGATTTTATTCCTTAGAAATTTCTCAATATGATTGATTGCGTATAAAACGTGAATTCAATTGCAGCAATTTACTTTATTTATAATCATGATTTCTGTACAATATGAGGAGAATTATATAATTCATAACACAGAAATGTATCATATGTTCGAAGCTTTAGCTTAATATAGTATTTACACTATGAAAGCCATTCTCAAAATTTTCTTTAAATTATTGATCTCCGCATGAATAACCAATTAACTATATATATAAAAATAATACTACCGTAAAAGAGAGTCAAGGGAATAGGTCAGAATCACACAAAAATATAAATTTGAATTTGGATAGTAGATTGATATCGTAATTCTGAACTGTGCGCCAATTTTTCCAGTTAATGTAACTTTTATCTGACCGTATTTAAATTTACATATTGCGAGTAAAAATAATTTGTAGGGAAAAGGTGGTCTTTTTATTTGATATAATACATTCGTTGAACTTTATGGCATTTCGACCATACAACATTCAAATGAATTTTTTTGTCCAAGAAACCAAAAGAATTATTATCATTTAAATACGAAGGTAAATTACATTATTTTTACAAATACACTTAACATAAATATATTATTGATTCATAATAGTAAAACGAAAAAATTTTTAATTAGAAACATTTGCGAATATGAGCACCCTTTTTTTTTTTTTTTTTTTTATTTTTGTTCAAAACTAGATAAAAAGTACAGTATTTTAAGTTTAGTAAACTTGCCCCGTCGTTTCAGGTCAACAACTATACTACCATTTTGCATGGTCCTAAAGATTCAGAATAAGGGGAGTGTCAAGAATAGAGGATTCCTTTTGTCAAGAATACGGGAGTGTTTCACAAATACTAGAAAAACTATCACATTCAGCTTCGAGGATTTATTTTTTCGCTTTTATTTTTTGCTGCTTCGCTACTACATTTCACTTCTTGTCTTGATGATGATGATTGAATATTAACGTCGCACTGTTCAGCAACACGAGGGCTTTTGGCGACGGACCACGTAATTTTGAACCATGTTCAAGTGACGTGGACGACACCTGAGCTGGCACCCCTCTCTCCTAACTACCACACCACACCAAACTTCTTGTCTTGAAATGAAGAATCATAAGTTTTAAAATCTTTTTTTTTTTTTTTTTTTTACCAATCATTTTATTGTAAAAGACCTACATTTTTAATTAAATACCTTCAACTAGTACGAAATAAGAAATATTACGACTTTCGTTCAGTGATTGATATATAAAAATACTAGCCGTTATTCACCTTCTTTTGCGAATAACTTTGCTATTCTAACTAATTTGTTTCACTTGTTTAAAAAAGCCCTCTGTTTTACAACAAATGAAATCTGTACTTTTCTATTATTTATTACAATTGAAACAATGCTATAATTTTCACACCAATTTTAAAAATTTACGGAGGATTTGTAATCTATGTGTTATATACTTACTTATAGAAAAAGCTACAACATTTTAAACTTTCCATCTGCAAAAAATAAAAAATGAAATGTACCCATTTAAATCCTCCAATACTCTTGTCATATGAGAAAATAAAATAATTTTAAAAGGATGAAAGTCAATTCTTGAACACTCAAAACTCTAAAATAAAATTCAAAGTAATGATCAGCACATATAATTTTTTACTTCTACAATATTATAGCCAATTAAAAACACATAAAAGCTATTTATTTTTGATCCTTACATATTTTTCAAAAATTTAAAAATATTTTCAAAATAAATTGACTTCTGATTTGAATATATAAGGGAAGCTAATTGCATTAAAACATTTTTAATTTCGTGTTAAATTTATCCAATAATTTGATTTCATATAATTATTCTACTTAACAATGATTAGAAATTTGTATTGTTTTCGAGTACAATTATAAATCAAATAATAAATAGATTTGTTTTCGTGTAATAATATTTTACGAAATTAAACCAATACTTAAGTAAGCCTGATTAGATTTTTAGTATTTCATAATTCGAAAATAATGTAGGCAAAATGCAGATTCTTCCTTCAAAAGAGCATACACATGTATGTGAGAGAGACCTTATTTTTAACTTGCTTTTTAAATTAGTATTAATATTGATACATTCTTCAGTCTTGCATTTTTGGTATAAACGCTACTGTCGTAGAAATTTTTAGGTATACGAATTTTCTTTTTCATATTTTATATAAAAATGACACCTTTAGAATTAAAGGATGCTTTTATATTTCACTGAGAACGGGATGACTACTGGCCATTTTCTAATTCTATGAATATTAAAACTAAACTCAGTGGCGCAACAGTTACATGAGGGTCAAGGCCTATTTATGTATAATTTGACCATATTTATAGAAATTAAATATTGTAAAGTGATGTAAAAACAGAGGGTAAAAGAATCTAAGACAATTTTATTAAAATCATTTCAGTAATACAAGGATTTATTTTTAAACTTTGATATCAGCAAAAAACCGATGTTTGTATTATTATTTATTTCTATTTTTCCCGCCAGATCTCATTTCAATCTTTACTCTCTTGAGGGCAGAAATCTTTTTTCTCACTATTTCACTCTCGGCATTGAAGGTACATTTGCTGTAATTTTAATTTTTTCTCTTTGCCTCAATTATTTGCGCCTTAGCCTTAAGCGGCTTTCGATTACTATTATGTTTACATTATAGAAGAGATTTTCAAAATTTTATTTTTTGAATTATAGATTTCTGCGTGCACAGCTTATTTATTAAAGGCGATATTACCGTAAAAGAACTCTAAGCAACTGGTTCCACAGGCATCACATACAAATATGGTACAATTTGGATGAATCTTGGTTTCCCAATTTTGAACTGCAGTTCAGTAATACAAGGATAACACCAGTTATTTAATTTTCCTAACTTGCATACGTAAAAAATTTATTGTGAGTATCAATTCCATTATTAAAAAAAAGTAAAGCATACTTTAATATTTGATATGAACCGGGGCGCACACAAAGGGAGGCCAGGCCCTATACTAAAAACCCTGGTTTTCCCGATGATTATAATTCTAAGTATATGTTACATGCAAATTTAATTAAGTATTTGTTGTTATTAATGATTAATTTTTGTTAATTAATGTTAATTCTTTATTCAATGACAGTTTTACTGTGTTTCGACACATCGAGCAAAATCAAAGGAGCATGATACAAGATTGGTGACTTTTCGATCCCGGACCTCCTTGAAAAATTCCTGTGTGCTACGTCCCTCGGTATTGCTTTAGGATGCGATGTAAATAAAGTCTAATCAAATCCAGTTTTTTTTAATAAATTGTGTGCTTGGGCAGTTAGTTTTTCAAAAAATCGAACATCTTTTAATTGTAACATTTAGCACAATTTATATTTTTGCTTCTAATGATGATAAAGCAAAGAGAATAATATGTAGAAATGTAATTTTAGGGATGTATGCGCGAAAATAACGTTGTTCTTGCAAGAAGAATTGGCTAAAAAGCAATTTACTCAACTTTTTTGTTCAGTAGGTATGCTAAGCTATCTTTGAATAATGGGATAATAGCCTTTGTCACTCCGCATATCCCACAAAATAGCCAACTGTATGTTTGAATAATAACAAAGTTTGAGATTTTTTAACGTACTTTCTTTTTAACATAATCTTTCTTTCTTTTTTTTTTTTTTTTTTGTGAATAGTTTGTCCTGACAAATTAATTTTTTGAGTTAGTAACATTTTCAAGATAAATATATTTGATACAAACAAGAGCATTCTGGGGGTTTTATAATTATAAATAAACTTTTTTGTTTAATTGCTGTTGAAAGTAAATGTGAGGTAACTAATGCAATATGCAAAGGATTATTGCAACTTTTAAATATGCAATAACTTTTTAGAAAATTATTGGGTTAAGAGGTGCATGATTTTAATATCTTTCCAAAGTAGTATGCAAATTTATTTTTTAATGTTTATCGATATTCAAACTAATTAAAAATTGTAATTTTTCATGGCTTTAATTGCAGTTGAAATTGGTTAAATTGCGCTGAAATATTGTTAAACATGGACACTAAATAAGTACTAGCTTTTAAGATCGGCCATTCTTTATTTAAATTATTTGAAAATTTACTCAAATACCTAGGAGCGCGCAAAACGATGCGACCACACACTCTTGGGGCGGGGAGGGAGAAAGAAGAAACGGACATGGGATGTTTTTTTTTATTTTATTACGTGCCAGCTGCAAGATCGTTGCTTGTCGGAAAGATCATACAAGTCAGGAAGAAATGCATACGACCGGATGGAATGGTCTAAAGATCTTTATCAGAAACAGGGGTCCTATTGGGTTTCAGGAGCAGGCAGTTTTTGTTTGAACAATAGAAGGGGTCATTTATCTTAGAGGTCAAATGCGACGCAGTACCGTTTACAATAAGGGCGTATCTTTCGACGAAGAGGCAACTTAATTGTTTAACCCCTCCCCAACGGCCATCGTATTTTTAGCAGCGACAATAATAAATCAGAATAGGGGAGTGGTTCAAATACCCCAAAACACCATAATATCTTGCTCACTATGAATTTCTTTTCTTCGAGTCTTAAGCCGTAGATTGTAAAAGTTACGCATGACCGTTTAAGGACAACATTGCAAAAATAAAAAAATAGAAATTGCTGAATACACATACAATATTTTTTCAACAAATTGAAATAAAAAAATAACTCTATATAATTTTACTAAAATAAGTTAACTTCTTTTTATAATTTTTAAAATTTTGAATTAGATAGTATGGGTACGTATTTTTTTTTAAATTTTGGGAAAAAATTTTGTTTCATTTAGTTTGGATTTATAATGAGGTGTGATATGGGATCTATGGCGACCATATCTTTTGGTTGTCAGCGTAAATTTAGGGTGTGGGATTCTCAAAATGAATTGACATTTTAAAATTTTAATATGTTTTTAAAGTTTTTAACAAATTTCTAATATATTGGACAAACTTTTTTTAAAGGGGTAAACCAAACACGTAGCTTAGCTAAACCGGATCGCGCAACTTGGATCCTTATCAAAAAATTTATATTATCCGCCTACTTTCAATTTAATAATATTACGGTTCTAATATTTAATCTGCCCTACCTTGAATCACCAAGGGTTCAATCACTTTCAGAAAACTGTTAGGCACGCGTGCAATAGATGCCCCTTTGTAGTAATTTTTTAAACCCGTTAATCTTTGGTAGGCCGTAAAACCACTTCTTTTTTTCCAAACAGAACTTTTTTAAATTGCCATCCCCCTTACTAAAACCTGTTCTTTTAAAGGCTATCTTATTTGCATTTACACTTGCTTTCCCCTTGGGGTTTGGGTTGGAAAAAAATTTCCTTTTTTGGCCGTCAAAGAACCCAAAATTTGGTACAGAAAAAACGAGTGAGCCTATCACAACCCCCCCAAAAGCAAAACGTGATTTATTCGAGGTCTAAAGGTAAGAAATTACGTGCCCAAATTTTTATTTCTGAATCTCCTCACTTTCTAAGTTTTATTTTAAATTTTTTTCCCTTTGAGACATAGCCATCCTGCGATAGCTATGTCTATGGGATCCCGTAAATAAGGGGTGGGTTATCTAATAGATGAGACATTTTGTAATTTTTAACCAACTTTTTTTTAAGTAACTTAAATTACTTAATTCTAAATAACAACTTTCTTTAAGTGAGAATAAGCCACAAATTAAACTGAATATGTAAGTCAGATCACAAACTAGATCACTTATCTTAATTATATTTAATTAACGCTAATCTAATTTCCTATACAAGATATTCCCTTTTATAGATACCCTCCTTCCTTGGTTGAAGCCCCCTTTTTTGCTTTTTGTAAGTAAGAATACTCAGGCCTTATTAATTTTTTCTTATATTTAATATTATTAATGACGATAGCGTATCCTTCTTCCTTGGGTTGTGCGTCTAACGCTTTTTCCCGAAAGTTCCACACTAAGATATCTCTAGGCTTCCGCCCCTTTTCCCCAAACCCTATCCTTTTAAATTTAACCCCATTTGCTTTTTCGTCCTGTTTTTTTTGGTTTTGGGGTTTGGGAAAAGTTTTGCCATTAATCGTGGCCGTCAAAGAACTTAGGGTTTTTTAGAAGAAGAAGGGAGAGAGTCACATTGAATCATTTTAACTATTAATTTTAAATTTTTAAAAATTTTAATTTTCATTATTCATCTTAAAAATTAAATTTAATATTCCCCCTTTAATTTGAACTCTTGATAGCCGCAAAAATTTTTCTCAATTAACAGACCAACATTAACATTTTTGCATTTTAATCATGGTAGATTCTCACTTTTACATATGTGGGGATGCCCATCTGAGCGGAGGACCAGGGAAAAAAACCCTCCTTGACTTGGGTGGAAAAAAAAGGTCAGATACACCTTAACAACCTTTTTGCGACATAGCCTCCTGTGATGACTAGCTATTAGGATCCGCGTAAGCTAGAGGTGTGGGGGTTATCTAAATGATGAGACATTTTGGATTCTTAACACAACTTTTATTAAAAATTTAAATTACTTAATTTTAATTAACAACTTTCTTAAAGTGGGGAAAACCCAATTAAACCTTATATTCAAGTCAGATCCAAAAAAATCACTTTTCTTAATTAAATTAATGACTAATCTAACTTCCTATAAAAATATTACCTTTTGCAGAGTACCTTCCTTCATCGATTGAGGAAATACCTAAACGTAATTTTGATGAGAAGATTGACTTTCTTATAATTTAATTGAGATGAACGTATCCTTCTTCCAGAGCTATAGGAGACTAACACTTATCCGAATGATTCCACCAAATTATTCTACACTTGCCGCCCCTCTCATCAAATCTTCTATCCTTTTTTTAAAATATATCTCATTTATATTCGGGTCCGTTTTTTCTCTTGGTATTGGGTTTGGGTTTTGCCATTAATGTCCGTCAAAGAACTTTGGGTTATGTTAGAAGAAGGACGCGAGAGACGTCAAACCCCCCCAAGAAAAAAATATTTATTTAAATTTTCAATGCCCCAAAAATTGTGCCTAAATTTTTATTTCGAATCTCTTCGCTTTCTAAGTTTTATTTAAATTTTAATCTTAAATCCTCATTTTTTAAATTTTTTTAATTTCCCAAAATTTATCTTGACTTTAATTTTCATTATCATCCTAAATTAAATTTTATTCAACTTAATTTTAAATTTAAACTCGTGACAAAAATTTTACTCCCTTTCAGGCCAACATTTAAAAATTACTGTTTTAAATTCCTTTCCCACCTCACTTTTACATATATATATACTTAAAGTAACTATACACTTAAACTTTTAAAAAATTTTTCCCGGGTGCGCAGACCCAAACTTTGCATCTTTCATCATTTCAAAGGGCTGGATTTTTGTTCCCAATTTTCGGTGTTGAAGTTATCTATTTTACAATTTTCAGGGGCTGTCTCCCAAATGAAAACCCCTAAATTACTGTTTCCAATTTATGCCATAATACCAAAAGTTTTTCAATTTTTTTTCATTATATATTTTTGTAAATCACAAAAATTTTTATCTCCATCCCCCCATCTGGGTTTAAAATCCCAATGAGCCGCGCACCCCTTTTATTATTGTTTTGCCCCCTAGCCAGTTTCCCCCCGAACCAGAACCTTTTACTTTTCCTGTCATTTTTCCCAAAAGAACTAGGAACGATCTGACCAGTGATTCGTTTATGGGTCCATCTGTATTTTTATATTGATTTATTGGGGCTAATCCCTTTTTCCCCTAACTTACGTTTCACCGCAGATTTTTCTTCCCAAGTGTGACTCATTTAATCCGATGTACTTTTTTCCCAAGTATAGTTTTCCTGACTTGATCTTATACATTTGGGATACCTGTTCCTAACTCACCTCGTCATATTTCCTATGACGATATATTTTTTTGATCCACGTTAACCGTTAATCTTTTTTCCTGATTTCCATATTCAATATTATTGTTATTTTTTACTTCAATACCTATAAGGTCCTTAAAATTTTTTGTTTAAATTTAGCGCAGACTTTGTTAGCGTGAACTTAAAGGGTGTTTTAAAAGACCCAATCATTTCCCTTTAAATTTTTTTATGTCTTTTTTCTCTAATAATATTTTTTCCCCCCTTTTCCTTTTAAATTTTTTCGTATTTAGTCTAGTTTCCCCAAATTTTTTTTCAATATTTTGTTTTTTAATTTTGAATTTTTAAATCATAACAATTTTTGAAATGGGGAAAATAAATTTTTTCGACCCAAAAATAATTAAAGGGTGATTTTCCGTTGTTTCATTTACCCCCGACAAATAGCGGCAAACTCCGTAAAAATTGATCCCAAATTCTTTTTTCAGTCCATTTGTTGTGGTCTATATCAACAGTCTTCACATCCTTATGCTAATTTTTCACTTAAGTGCTCAAAAATTTCTGATATAAATTGGGGGCCATTTACTTAATAATTTTTATTGGGGCCCATAACGCGATATAAAATTATCAAAAAAAAATCCGCTATTATACGAGATAGGGCCTTTTTAAAAGGTATAATTTTAGCCCATTTGCTGAAAGTCGGTTATTCAAAATATAAAGGAATTGTTTTTTTTCTCATATAGGATACGGGGCCTAACAAATCTAACGTCACTACCATTTGGATAATTTGATATAATTGGGTTTAATCACCAACTGGTAACGCGTTTTTATAGTTATTAACTTGGCAATATGGCATGAGAAATATTGATCAATAATTTTTTTTATGTACGGGGAAAAAACAAACGTCCCCAATTTTATGATACGTTTTAAATTTCCAAGTGTCCAGAATTGGCCTGTCGAAAATTCTTTCCTATTTACCCCAAAAATTTTGGGAAAGTATACACCTTTCACCAATAACGTTGCGTGTTTCATAAAATAACAATCCTTCAATTAAACGGAAATCGCGGGGCCAATTTTCCTATCGTTGCATTAACCCGAGTTTTCTTCCGGTTTTCTAAATATCTATAGATAACCAATTTTGGGTCATTCTTTTTTTCTCTGTTATTAACTGTTCCCCAAGTGTACTAAATTCTATTATTGCACAATTTAACTTTTTTTTCCCATTGTACTTTCAACAGGGTTTAGGGATAAAATGCCCCACCGCATTTTGAGTTCCAGGTCTATGTTCCCCCTTTTATATTAAATTCCCCTAATTTGAGTGCCCATCTGATCATCCTACTCGACAAATTTTTTTCCCTGCTTTAAACGTGTTAAGGCAGCGTGATTCGTAATAACTTTTAATTGGCATTGCTCTTAAATATGTTCGAAATTTGTTCACGCCCATACTACTGCTAGACATTCCCTTTCTTTCGATTACCATATAATTCCTGCGTTGTTCAGAGTAATAATGTGAAGCAAATATAACTGTCTTTGTTCCTGATTGAGCACTGCCCCAAACCGATTGAACTGGCATCTGTAAATAATTCGAAGGGCTTTTGAAACTCCGGCAATTTTAAAACTGGCGCTCTTTATATGGCTGCCTTGACCGCGTCGAATGCTTTCTGCACCTCGGTGGACCAGACGAGAATTTTTAAATTTCGTTTAAGATTATAAAGGGGCCTTGCCAAAGATCAGCATACTTTGTAATAGTTTCGCGTACCACTGGGACATACCTAAAAAATCCTGACACCTCCTTTGAGTTCCGTGGAGGTTTTATCTCTAGTATGGCTCGAACCTTGTCTCATTCGTTTTGACTTTCTTACTAATAATTAACCAAAATACTTCAATTCTTTTCGCACCCAAATTTACATTTATCTTATTTAATGTCAATCCTGCATCTTGCAACAACGAAAAAACTTTCCTTAATGCTCAACATGGTGAGTGAACGATGAAGCATGTGACACATCATCCATATATAGACACTACAAACTTCCCCTATCACCGTAGGTTTCAGGATTAGATCACCTGCCTTTGAAAATTGGGAGCTGCCCTGATAAGTGCCGAATGGCATCCGCCGGAAAGCATAAGTGCCACTTTTTACTACGAATGCGGTCTTAACAATATCACTGGGGTTTACTGCCATTTGAAAGTACCCACTTAGATCAAGAGATGACATTATTGTCGTATAGGATATTCGTTATTAAATCATCTTATTAACGGTGGTAAAGGGTATCGTGATACTTAGTGATCGAATTTAGTTTCCACAGTCTACCGCAAATCTATATGCTTCCGGATTATCCGGTGGTAACCCATTATTTTCTTACATAACACAATCGGTGACGCGTACGTGTGGGATTGGAATTAATTATCGCTTGCTTTGCCGGTCATATCTGTACGGCCTGGAAACTACTGGTGGATTATCTCCCGTAATAATTTCATGGTATAAAAACATGAAAAGACCTGGTTTGTCTGAGAATAATTCCTTAAACTACTAAACAAATTTTTGTACTCTCGTTTTGTTTATCCTCCAATTTTAACTTAGACAAGCATTTCAACATTTTCCTCTTCAACTGATTCAACCAATTCTATCTATCTGCGAATCGGGAATCTTTCAACGATTTTCGATCAAAGTCTAAAACAATCTTTTGATCCATAAAATCAACACCAAGAATACATAGTATATTCCAAATCCGTCAACACATGAAACAACCAAGGTTTTTCTTCAAATTTCCGATACGAATAATAATCAATTGTACAATTCCTATATATTTTGGCATTTCGCTCCCTGTGCTGTGATCACCTGAGCTCTCGCGATTTTTTACTTGTTTATAAAAATATTGTTTATATATTTCTTCCGATATAAATGATTTCTCTGCTCCGGTGTCCCATAAAGGCCAAGAATGTGTTATTTAATAAAATAGGAACGTAGGAAGCTCCACGGGTGATATATATATATCGGAGAAAGTTTAATTGGTATATCCACTGCCGATTTCTTTTGATTAATGGAACATTAACTTTCAAAAACATTCAATCGTCCCCTTGCATCCTATCGCCCGACTGAAATTTTCACTCGAACCCCTATTTCTGCGGTCCCTCTATTAAAATTATCATTGATCTTTTCGAAATTGGTATCCCTTTCGTTGAATCTCCGATCATCATTCTGAAAATCTATTCCTACTCGAACCACCTATTACTTTGACGGCCATTCTCATAAGTACCTCTAGAATCATTTCTGCCATTATTTGTCTACGCCCAGCCTCAGAATCTCTCCAGTTTCTGCAATTATCATCAAGATTAGACATCCTATGTGCGTTTTGACCTCGTCTTTCCACATTATCATCACTATTCTTATGAACCCCGTTTTAATTTGAAGAATACCTCTTCAAATTTAGCTAAGATTTCTAAAGTTAAATGTGTTCTTATGGATTCCGGACTTCCACATAGTCCTGACTTCCCTAGGAAACCGAGTCTAACAAAATGTGATCAACCAATTCTGCTCATGACATCCTTAGTTCTAAATTTTATGAATTTTAAGTAAATCGTAAACAAAAATCCGGTTCTGATTTCTTCCCCGCTAGACGCAAAAAACCTCGCTTCTAACTCTTTCTTATTTTTGATTGCGGGAAAAGCTTTCGCTAATTCTGCCTTTAGCGCGAAATCCGTGACTGTATCCTGCACTAACACTGATCCAAATATTGAGTACCAATCTTGAGAGCCCCTTCCCTTTGAGATGACCTTTTCAAATAAGCACATGCTAAGTTACTGGGAATTTCTAGTAACTGTATTTTGATTATCTATGGCCTCTTCTAAAAATTCATTAACATTCTCGGACCCGAAAAGCACATTTCTGGTAAAAATACCAAACCCGCTTGAATTTCCTAGTAACCCAGGGTCATATAAATTATAACGGTTCGGCAAGCTATTGGTGACATGGTCGACCTTCGATGACCATATCGTGGGTTTCGGGTGCAAGTTAGAGGTGTGTGGATCTTCGGAATGGCACATTTTAGGAATTTTAATATGACTTTATTAAGAATTTAACTTAGATTTTATTTAGATATCGAACAAACTTATATTATGAGAATAAACCAAAACACGTAGTCTACCTAACACATATCACGCAATTAGACTTATCAATATAGTTATATTATATCCGCCTACTCTTAATTCCTCAATAATATATTCGTATCTTGAATATAATCTTCCTACCTTGGTTGAATACTCAACGTCCACAATCTACTTCACTATTTCTCCAAATGGTCGTACAATGGTATGTACCTTGGTTAAATGGCGAGATTCACGGGATTCTAGGTACGTCTATCAACACTTCTATCTTCTCTGAACTGAACTTTCTAAATTGCTATTCCGCCTACTCAAAACTTCTATCCTTTTAAAGGTTATTATCTTATTTGCATCCAGTCTTCGTTTCACTTCTGATTTGGGCTGGAAAAGATTTGACATTAATCGTATCGCCAAAGAACACACAGAGGTTATGTTAAAGGAAGGACGCGTGAGATGTCACAAGTTATGTGTGGATTCTCGAAATGATGAGACATTTTAGAATTCTAATATGACTTTTATTAAGAGTTTAACTTAAATTACTTATATATCGAACAAACTTATATTAAGTGAGAATAAACCAAAACACGTAGTTAAACACTATGATCCTGCAATTGGATCACTTATCTATATATAATTATATTATATCCGCCTACTCTCAATCTTAATAATATATTCGAATTGTAAATATAATCTTCCTACCTGAATTCTAAGCAACGGTCCAATCAACGCCAGATATTCATCTAGGCTCGAGTACAATGGTATGTACCTTGAATTGATGGCGAGATTTCCGTGATTCTTGGGTAGGCTGTCAATTTACGCTTACCTTTTCTGAACTGAACTTTCTCTAAATTCGCCATTATCGCGCTTACTAAAACTTCTGTCCTTTTTTAAAAGGTTATCTGCTTTGCATCTATCCTTCGTTTACTCTTGGATTTGGGTTGGAAAAGATTTGCCATTAATCGTGGCCGCCAAAGGAAATCACAGAGGTTATTATGTTAGAGAAAGGACGCGTGAGCCGTCATGATATGTGTGCTGCCTATTGAAAAAAATAGGATTGTAATTAGCTAATCTTATACATTATATTGCATACATCTATTTCTTAATATTGTAACGAATCTTTACCTATCTTTAATGAGGTAGGTTCAGAATTTCGACCCCAAAACACATTTTTCACTTTTCCCATTTTATAAAATATGAATCCTACGCTCTAATGGTGCAAAAATTATCATTCCGCATGCAGTAAAGTATTTTTAATAATTTTGAAAATATTTTACTCACCTGTCAGTCCACAATCTGCCACGCCCACTCATATATAAGCAAACTTCTTTCCGCATTATAAGCCCCCAATTTCACTATATTTTTTCATTACTAGCAGCATGGCCTGATGCTGCACGGGCCTTTTCTTACCCCATGACAACAGTTATTTCTGTGTGTGCTTGTACGCGTACAATATGAGTGCGATTTCTAAATTTCGTCAAAATCTCTCTTTTTCGGAAATTTGTTCTGTGACGGCCTATCGCATTTTCCACTAAAATTCTCTTGGGTTCCTTTTGGGGCCGAAAGGTACCTACCAACCAAATCCAGAAACGAAGCGTGAGTATGCAAATTAGAAATCTTTAAATAGCAGAAGTTTAACGTAAGCGGATGACCTATTGGGAAGTGATTATGCTAGTCTGAGTTGAAGGCGTGAACTGAAGGAAACCGTCATTTTGAGTGTGAAGCGATCGAGTCAAGGTGGATACAAAGGAGATAAACAAAAAGATATTTTAGATTGTTATTAACCAAGAGATTAAGGTAGGATAATTCTAGCATCTATTTGGAACTGTGTATAAGTTGAGAATTAGAACAGGCGGGAATATAGTGATCAAAGTCGCGCTTATTTGAAAATACGTATTGCGTTTTCTCACCCTCAGATCCGGGCTAAGTTAAAACTATAAATATATTATTGTCAGTGTTTAAGTTAAGATCTTAATAAAGATGTATTAAGATCATGGCAAACGTTGGTTCCTTATTCACTCCTGCCACCCCTAGGTCAGCGAAGATAACTTAGAAGTAAGGCATCACCCACGGGCGAATAACCTACAGCTCCATTCCACTTGTTTTAATTTAAGACAAGTTTCTTTTCCCTCTATGTAACTCGGCACAACACAGGTTTTTTAGTGTAAAGTTATCTCATTTTATCTTCCCTCCCCTCAAAGATAAGATATATACTAAATTTCGATGTAAGAATATTTGTACAGTTAAAAAAAATTATTAATGTGAAGCAATAAAACCTGATTCCTACGTTAAGAGTAAAACACACAAAAACTTTCATCATTTTTAATAATAATTAGTTTTATATAAGAATCTAAAATAAAAATAAAATAGATTTCAGATTTTCATGAATCAATTAATCGTACATATAGTTAGCTTATAGTTAGTTAAAATATTTTTATCCAAAATACAGACGATGTACTTTTTAATAAACAAAGAATTAATTTAGTAATGAAATGATAGAAATAATCCTTTTAAAAACACACACACACACATATATATATATATATAGGAAAATTTACAGATAGCTATTGAAACAATTGAGCTTTTTTCGAACGTTTGGAATGTTTGATTAAACATATAAATATATGTATAAGTTAGAAAAAAACAGTATGGGGAAAGCCTAGATATATATATATATATATATATATATATATATATATATATATATATATATATATATATATATATATACATGTACTGATAAAAACATTTTGATATTTTATTTTAATTTTAACCTTTTTCATTCCACTGTGTTTAGTAAATTATGTAAACACGTACCTGACTAAAAAGTATATGTTATACAAAACTAACATATTGTTACGTAGATCCGAGGGTTCGAGGATTTGAGTGCAAAACAGTTACAAAGAAAAATAAACAATTTTTTAAGAGCGATGCGAATTTATTATCAAAAATCCAACTTTTAAATACAGTGGATTCAGCAGCGATATTCACAGAGTAAATATCCAAAGGTCTTCACACCTTCAACAGCAATCAAACACAATAACAGTGTTTAAAAACACGTGCAAAGATTATTCACAAGCACAGCCGAGCTAATCAAAACAATCCTCCCTACTCGCTGGTTTATCCAGACTCCTCGCCATCCCGGCGAGCATCTCCTTTATAGGCGCGACAGAAACTTCCAGAAATATAAGGAAGCTCGTGTCATTGAACGTGACACCAGTGGAGAGATCTACTACTTTCTAGGGTTCCGAACTCGCCAACATGGTCGCCACGACGCCAAATTGGCCAAAATCGATGCCAACTTGGCCTCCCCACCGCCAAGATTTCGCCAAGTTCTCATTGATCGCCATTATAACGTAAGGGTCGGCATTGCTTGTGAATGGTACAATTTTAAATGTTGAAATAAACATAACATAGAGTAATATAAATGCATTAAACACTCAAATACAAACATTTACACTATTTACACAAAATTCGTAACAATATTCATTATTTTAACAATAATTTTATGTATTATAATAATAATTTATATAATATCTTTTATAACGTATTGTATATCATTTTATAAAACTTTTTGTAACTATTTTTAATATAAAATATTATTTAATGGTTTTTTTATTACAAAATTTACAAAAAGTATTATTTATTAATAATTATATTTATGAAGTATAATATAAATATTTATATAATTACAGTAAATATCTTATTTTTTTAAAAATTTTCTAAAATATGATTTAATAATCAATAAACCTTTTTTATAAATTCATTTATTTACATGCAAAGTTTCGTTGTTTTGAAAAAAGAAAAAACAATGAAAGTTGGGTTTCTTTGCTAATGCCTTGAAACTTCATTTTGACAGCAACAGTCATTTTAAATGTTCTATCAGGGCCACGCTTTCAGGGAAGAAACGAAAAACACAATTAAAACACCCGTAATTTTAAATCTGTACAAAGATTGAAAAAATTACGGTTTTTTTTTTTTTAAATTGTGTTTTCTGTTTTCTTCCCTTTTGCGAGAAATATTTAAGCATTATTTTTGTTTAAAATGAATCGCTGTTTCTTTGTAATCTGCTATATGAAGTTTAAAAGTCTTTAACTTTAAAAATGAAGCCTGAAAAAAAAAAAAAGTTAAAACTTGAACAGATTACGCAATGCGAAGTTGAATGAGGTATTTCAGTTCCGAACCTAGGAACCAATTGTTTTATAAAGAAGCGCTCTAGACATTCATTACGCTATAGGTTCCTACAGGCAACAAATCTGCATTGAATTGACCATTAAAATAAAGCGATTTGTTCATTTACGCATTGCGTTATTTATTAAAGTTAAAAAAATTTCGGGCTTCATTTTTAAGTTAATGCTTTCAAACTTCTCATATATCGATTGCAAACAATGGTAATTTTAAATAAAACTTAAAAGAAGGAATGCTACATATTTGCCGCAAAAGGAAAAACGAAACACATTTTCTTAAAAACCGTAATTTTTAAGATATTTTATCAATCTTTTGCAGCCAGATTACGCATAATATTGTTCTACACACGGAAAAAAAAAAGTTTCGTGAGATTATTTTTATAAATAAAGAAGTTAGTTGGCATTTAAATAAAATGTTGAGTATTTTTGAAAAATCGTAAAAAAAAAAAATAATAATAAAAAACAGTTTTGACATTAAATTTTTTAAATGTCTGATTCTAAAAGAGAAAAAGCATGAACTTTTAGTGTAAAATATTTTTTCATTAACGCAAAAGAAAGTGCAGGCGGGAACAATTTAGAATTCGCACCAAAAGGAACCGATTTCCTGACTCATTTTTAAAAAAAAAATCGTAAAAATTCGAAAATATAATTATTTTGTAAAATAAATTATAGCATATCGTGGCGAAATAAAATGATCTTTCCGAAACTGTAATTATTTTTTGTGTGAGTCTCACGAAAAAAATTAGATCGCGTTTTAAAAACGTCTGAAAAAATAAAAGCTCAGAATTTTCCCCTGGTGGTGAGAAATGGTTCTAATTATGCGTTTTAAGGTTTTTAATTAATATCTTTTTAACTAATTGGAAATCGGAATATAAATGGTCAAAACGGATTCCTCCGATCATTCCCGAAATTTTGGTACCTTCGGTAAGTTTCTGCGTCGTGTGGTTCGTGAGAAAATTGGGTGGCATAGGTTCATAGATAGATACGTTTGTTTACCTACGAATTTTAATAGTGTAGATATAATAATGCTCATATGTAATATTTATAAAAAAGTAAAATATTTATTATATATCGTCGGCTTAATTATCACAATGCGTAACCACAAAATATAGAAATCAGGCTTTTAATGTCATCTAGCAGCGCCGGTCTATCCATTAGTCACTAGGGGTCCGTATAAGAGGAGTGGTTTAAGACACCGCTACTGCATCCAGATAGAATTTTTTTTTAATGCAGTGCTATCGCCATCTATTGTCCAAAATATTATTTATTTTTGTGAATATATCTCATGAGATTATTTATCAAACCTCAGTTTAATCTGCAATTTATCTAGTTAATGAAAATAATTTACAGTATTATAAAATAAATATGAGTGAAAAAGCCAAATATATTGAATTACCGTAAAATCCGGCGTATAACGCGCACTTTGAACACAAAAAATGATTGAAAATTAAGGGTGCGCGTTATACGCCGGGTATAAAAACACGATAGCTTTAAAAATAACAAAAAAGAATGCGCATAAATAAAATTAACTTCTAGATGTATCGAAACATTGTTTATTTAAAAGAAACGAGACTTGCCTTATGAACAAGAACAGTTGCAGTTCTAGAAGTATACTATTTTTTCAAAAGTCCGGGATAATACCTCGAAAAAATTACTTCAAAACATAAAAAAATGTATATTAATATTTCAGATTTCTTCGTTAAAAAGGTGGTGCGCGTTATACGGCGAATACACCTAAAAATTAAAATATTTAGCCTTAAAGTATAGGTGCGCGTTATACGCCGGATTTTACGGTATGTAAATTTCATTAAAATATCTACAATTTTGGTTTGAATGAAGAAAAATTAAAGCATAAAATATCAAACCTCAGTGTAATCTGCAATTAATTTAGTTATTGAAATAATTTATTGTAATATAAAATAAATATGACTGAAAGAGCCAAATTTTTTGTATTATGTAAATTTCTTTAAAATATCTACATTTTTGCTTTGCATGAAGAATCTGTTTAAATTTTTCGTATTTAAGATTTTCTGTTAGTGTGTTTTGTTTGTTCAGAACTGTTTATGGTAATTTTATCAAAATTAGGGCTTAAATTTCGATTTTAGATAACCTTTCAATTTAAATTAATGGTATAATTTCTATTTTAGTCTCACACAGTTTTATATTTCCTTACGTATGATTGTAGTGGACATAAGTTATATGATACAGTGACTCAAAAGTTAGTTTTTCAGCTAAACAATAATTTGTGAAGCTTTTCCTAACAGAATCTTAGATCATGATTATTTATTCACCAAAAAAATCTTTTACACAGTTTCTTTCTGTCAGAAAAAACATTGCTTTTCTTTGTTAATTGACAAATTCTAAATCTTGCTTATTGTAACAATTAGAAAATCCTAGCTAGCAGTATAACAAAAAGAAAATAGTAAAAAATTTAAACTGATTACTATTAACAGATTGACAATATTTGAAAAAAACTACTTTTATGTCAACTGGTATTAACTAGATTTTGGCATTTTTCTTACATGTTGTATTTGGCCTCATGGTTTTGATAACCGATAAGTCCTCATAGAAAGATAGTTAACATTGTTTATCAAGAAGGTATACACTGAAACTATGGATGTGATTGAATGCACAACAAAGTTATTTTCTTATTCAGTGTTAATGCAATTTCTGTCGTGTGGCATCTTGGTTTGATTTTCTTTCTGACAATCTGTTCTTCATATAGATTTTTGAAGATTTTAGACATATGCATATATTTCTATAGCATTTCCTTTGATTAGAAAAAAAAGGGTTATTTCTTTTCTTCCTTTATCAACAAATACCATGTTCTCATCATTACAGGAAAACAGATGAGATTTTTTGTTTTTTGAAATATCCATTCCTCATGTAATATTAATTTAATGCTACGGAAAATTTAATTAAATTACAATGTAGGCTTATTTTATCTATTTATTAAAATTTTAGTTTGTATTAATTTACTTTTTTTCCAAATGAAGGCTTCCTAATATATGTTATTTATGATAATGTTTTAGTAAAACAGTTTATCACATAATTACTTTCTTTTGGTTTATCTCTTTCAGGTTATTTCACTCATAGCATAGACATACTTCTGTTATAATTTTTATTAATATTTTCATTGATTCATTTCTATTTACCTTTGTAGAATGTTAATTTCCTCTCTTACATTCAAATATATGTTTTTATGAAATCATTCTTTACTGTAAGGCCAAATTGCAATTAAATTAAAATGATTTATAATGTGAGCACTCATTAAAATTTTTTGTCTTGCAATGGCTCTACCCTCTTTAAAAAATATCATGTTTGCTATAAAAAGCTGAATTTTATTTATTTAATGAATTTTTTTTATTAAAGCTTGAAAAGCCCGTGCAACGCCTGGCCATGCAGCTACTATAAAATAAATATGACTGAAAAAGCCAAATTTTTTTGAATTATGTAAATTTCATTAACACATCTACACTTTTGCTTCTCATGAAGTAAAATTAAAACATAAAATATTAGAAATATAACCTTAATTTATATATAACATGTAAATTAATTTACCTAGATTTAGATTCTATTTTTTTTTTTTCAAAAGAATTAGGCAATATGTCAACTTATCAAGTAATTTTTTAAAAGTATCCTTTAAGAACAACTCTTTCTCAATATAATCTTAATGCATATAGCTATATTCTTTTCAACACAAACATTATAATATATTGAGATAAAATATAATCACCAGGATATCATATTTTAATTGCATGTTTATGCCAGTAGTTAAATGTGTACGACTTGAAAGAATAAAGAATCACAAAAATGAAAATAAATTAATCTTATTTATTAACTAAACTAAACACAGGAACCACCAGTTAGGAATTATTTATTTTGATTGCAATATAAGTATGGTCAAAATCTGTATTGATGGATGTAATTTCTTGTGAATTTAACAGTAATCCTTCTTTAATATTGTTTACTTCTTCAGTAGTTGGATTTTTGAGTGTACTGGCAGTACATCTTTTTTTCGTGTAGAGAAATATCCAAGTTGTTTTTCAAATCTTATTTTTTATATTTATAGTTGAGGATTCCATCATTTTAATTCTTTTATTATTGTACTCCTTTTTGTTATAGAAAATATTTAATATACTATCTAGGTTCCTGTGAATTTTATTTTCTTCTTCTGGTGTACACTTGTGTTCATCAATAAGAGCACACACAAGAATGCTTTCAATGTTTCTTATTTTGGATTCACGGCCATCATTATTAGCAGATTTAGAGCTACACGGTAAAATATCAAAGGTTTCTTTTAAAACATCATTTTGATTTAAATAAATTTCTTGTATTTCTTCATTATGTGTATCATCATTTAAAAACATTTGGGCAACTTTATGAATGTGCTTGCAAATATTTCCTCTTATTAAACTATCTACACAAGTACATGTATAGGAATGAATACAAATTTTGCAGGCAGTACATTTAATGTTACATAATCTATGACATTCTTCTTCTTTCTTGCATATTATATAGTTGGAATGATTAGATTCAATTTTCCTCTTATTATCTGCTAATTTTTCAATTCTCTAGACTTAATCTGTGGCTATTCACAATTTTTGATAGTTTATCAGAGGAAATGGGGTTTTTGTAATTTTTACTAAACGTTGAAATATTAAGTCTCTTAGAAGTTTTAAGAGACCATCTATTGCAACATCTAATCTCTTGACATGTTTCCCATCAAAATAATGGTAATTTTTATGAAGGCCCCCCCTACACACACAAATACATGTTTGTATTTATGCCCAGACCCTTTCTGTAACAATAGGCTCATTTTTCAGGTCTGAGCATAATTTTGCTGGAAATATTTTCCAAATTCAGAAGTATCTGGGTCATTTAATACGTCTTCTATGAATTGCTTCATAAGGTTGGAAAATGTTTCTAAACATAGTTCCTCTTTCTCACTGCCGCCTTTAATGCCTTATTAACAATTTTTCTCTTTTCAGGATTTTTAATTTTGGTGCCAGTTTCTTGTGACATGCCAAGCACACAACAAGACATTTTTAACTGTGCCCATCACATAACTCCAAGCATTATAAAATGCTGGAGCATCATTAGTCATAAATGTTGTAGTTTCGATTTTACCTACAGTATTTTTAATGGCACTAAAATAAATTTTGAATACATCTTCAGAACTTCTGTTGGAAAAACAAAATGCCACAGGTATTCCATTTTTATGTTCATCAACTACCAGAACTGAGTATAAATTAAAATCATAGCTGTTTAGCCCATGTGTTCCATCAGTACAAATTTTGTCCTTCCCATATTTTGTTATCATTTCTTTCTGAAAATCTGTCATGATTACGAGGACAAAATCTTCATCTTTTAAACAATAGTAATTCCCTAATTGTCCCTGCTCTTTGAAAAAAACAATACAATTTTCTCCATTATTTTTCATTTCTTGAGCCTATAGCTTGACACTCACTGCATCAACTTCATGCCTTTTAACATAACCATTAATATTGAAGTACCTTTTAATATTATGGATATCCTTTTTTTCAATAAGCATCTTTCTGTGCCACTGTCAACAGTAATTTCTTCTCTAATATCCTGCAAAATTTTTCACAAACACCTTCTTTTAGTCTTCCTGAAACTAAATAAACAAAACTAACAATAGTGTAACTAATAATAATAAAATTAAGAATAATGAAACTCTAATATAAATAAAATACTATACCAGCAATAGCTGTCCTATCAGATTCTGATAAACTTAAGTGTTCCAATTGAGTTTCATGATTTTGATGCTTCGGGAAATACTGCACTATTACATTTTCAGTACTCTGTCTAACTTTTATTACTGCTGGGCAACTAATTCCAATTTTGGCACAGCCTTAAGACTTTAAATTATTGAGACCTTTCCCTTTTGGTTTGTATGTCCCACTTCAACAACAGTGATAATTCATCACTATGTCTCCATTTTTAAGTGTTTTACAACCTCGCTGTCTAACATATTTTGACATAGTCTTGTTTTCTTCTTCTTTCCATGTTTGTTACATAATGTTCTATAATGTTAATTAAAAGAAAATTTACATTTATTAATATAAAATTACACAAACTTCAGTAGACAACATTTATATGTAAATGTATATAATTCAGTCTACTACATTGAAAATTTATAAACTAAATTTTTTTTTAAATGTAACTATTCATACCACTGAAAGCATTGAATTCCTTCAAAATCTCTCCATTTACATCACATTGTTGGTAATCATGAATATTTTTTAAATGCCTTTTCAAACAGAAAGGGCGAGTGAAGACTTGATTACAAAATGAGCACACAGATTAAGTCTCTGCTATGCACATTCATTTCAAAAAACAATAAGTATGCAAAAATTGATAAAAGAAAATTAAAAAACAGATCGACTAATTAAAATAACAAGATAATAAAACAATTAACAAAATTAAAAAAAAACAACAAGAAACCAAAAGTAAAAATTATTAAAAATGTAAATAAAATGCAAAAGCATTTCCGCAAAAATCGTTCGACTATAATACAGGTATACAAAAATAGCAAGACAATTCAATTATTTTAGTTTCCATATTTCGTAACAGATGGCGCTAGCACTACATTTAAAAAAAACTATCTGGGTGCAGTAGTGATGTCTTGATCCACTCCTTGGATAAGCTGGACTTAACCAGATTTCCTGGTTATAAATTTCGATCTTCAGTACAGTTTAGCCGCTGCCGTAAGGAAGACTCGTATTGTTTTGATCAATAAGGTATGTAAAATTAATGATTTTTGAAGTAATATTTAATACCGTATTTTGAAAAAGTAATTGTATGTTGTAATTACACCAATTACAAGATCAAAATATTATTTTCAATGTGTTATACAGCTTTCCAAAATTTTGATTGGAGTTAGAGGTTTCATTTATCGCCAGAGTGCGGTTTTCTAGTTAGGAATTGCGCTGCTTTATCCTATTAATTAGGTAGAAGTGTTGTTTTTAACACGCTTTCTGATAATTAGGCCTCATTATATCATATTGTAAATAAAATAATTACATAATATATATTAAAATTAATAATGAATATCAATTAATAAGCACTGCTAACTTCCAATACTCCAAAAACTGAGAGTTCCTTCAATGAATTTCATTGAACAAGGAACGTTCAAAAAAGCATCATTAAAAAGTAAAATAAAGTGGAAAGGAACGATTTATAGCAATAATTATAAAAGCACAACACTCTCATTCTATTAAAAAAATATCCTGGTTCTCACCAATAATAACAGAAATATACATATTCGAAAATAGCACAAAATACAACAGAAGACTGAAATAGTAGCGAAAAGGACAAATGCAAGGGAATTTGTTAAAATTTTTCAAGCCATCGAATTAAAATCGTCTGAAATTAAAATTACCGCGCTGGCAAAAAAAAACTAACACTGATATACGTTATTCCCTTGGCAACTACATTATCACAAGATAAAAATATCAAAGTAAATCATATTGTAATATTATCGCCCATCTTGGCGCATAGCCCTACTATATCAAATTAGCACCCCAGATGGAGTTACGCAGTCTGATAATTAGACCGACGATATGGAATTAGTCGCCATCTCTGAAAATGGTTTTGCAGTAAGTCGCCAAATGTGGAAGTGGTACACAGAGTTATAAGTCATATTCCTAATTATCCTGATCAGGACAATGGGACAAAATTATTGTATTGTCATCAGTCCTTGACAAGCCTGCAAAATTTCAAATTAATCTGACCTTTTAAAGTGGGTATATATAAAAATATAGTTTAAAGATTCCGTTACACAAGTGAAATTTACAAAAGCGTGTTAAAAAACAAATTAGCCGCCAAACACATTGTCATATAGCCAACAATCGAAGGAAACATTTCAGAAAGGCACGCTTTTGCTGCGAGTGCTATTTTGTTTACACCATAATGCACACTGCAACTCATACAACCGTTGATAGATGTTCCCCGGTCGGGAAAAAGGACCCCCAATCGGAAGGTTGGCAATCATCCAACTTTTTCAGGGATACGACGCAAGTCACATGGTATTCCAGCTCCCCACCCTTTCCTCCCTAAGCCATGGCCACGCGATTCGTGGGAAGACTACCTCCGCTCGCTTTTTCACCCTAACGCAAATTTTCTCATTCACTCTCGAGCCCAAAGAAGTTTCCACTTCACACAAAAATGATTCCCCCCTTATAATCCTTTCTTTTCCTGATCGAGCAACCACTTTAGAAAGTAAAAGCCAAAATAATCGTAAGCAATAGTAGTAAACAAACGACAGCATATTCACGTGACACATGAACTTAGTCCATTGAAACTTTCTGGTTTAGTGGTCAGAGACGCTCGCTCCCAATGCTTTGCATCGGGTTTGATTCCCAGATTCATTTCTTTTTATTCTAATGTTCCTTTACTATTTTTATTCATGATAGTACTTTTTTTTAATAGCTTTAAAAAAAGCTGTTTTCTGATTTTCTTTTCAACCATTTTTCGTGATCCTAGCTGCATTCCCATTGGTCGGTTTCGTCCCGCGCATTCAAGATCGAAATTCTAACTTCATTTTCGGTGCTTGTGCTGACTTTGAAGCTACTTTTCTCAATTTTAATGCATTTAATTATTTTAAATTTTCCCCAAAATCTCCAGTATTTTAATTATATATTTAAAGCATTTAATCTTAACAAAGGGCAAAAGTCAATCAAATACTGATATGAGGTTATAGCTCAAAAGAGCTGGGTACTGAAGTCATCCCAACGATAGTTGAAACTTTCTAGGAAAAATTTGAATTAAAACAAATGAACCGAATTAGTTGCGTAAAATTTTTGCGATGTACAGTAAGTAAAAATGTATTTTACTCGTTTTATATTAAAAGAAAAAAAACCTTGTTAGAGTAGTTCTGGATATTTATTAATTTTTCTATTTCGGCATCAATTTTAAAGAGGTTCAAAAAAGAATGTATGTCACAAGAATAAGGTTTTTTTTTTAATGTACTTGAAGTGAAATAAACTTAACATAAAATCAGGCGTATAACCTTCATTTTTAACCCGAACAATATATATATATATATAAAAAATTTTAACGTTAATTCCTACAAAAACATATTGGTGCCATCTGTTGCAGCCGACTGTAACTACGAGGCAAATAACGCAGAATAAATTTAAAAACAAAATTTAATTAATATTTGAAAAAACTGTATTAATATCAAATGCCATCCACTACATGTTTTAAAAAAATTAAAAAAACGCAGCCCGAAAGTATTGGTGCTCGCAATACGCTGGATTTTACGGTATACAAATTTTAAGATTTTGAATCAAAATTTAACATATATATATTTATAGTTATCTAAAATAAAAGAAACTCAATAAAGTAGAAGGAAGGGGAACACCCATAATTACAAATCTTTGAAGGCAAAGAATTCCCATCTTTATTTTTTTCTATATTTTTATTTAAACAAACCAAAGGAATTTCAGCTATATACTTTTTACTACATAGTATTCAATGTAATAATAATCTTCCAGTATATAGAAAACAAAAGAAATCTAGTTTTATATTGAAGATCAATTCATAATCTATATTTGACACATAATTAAAAAGAAATGGGTTATTTCTCAATTTCCATTTCAGTTAACTCAACAATGCATACAAGCCTTAAATACTCCAGCCCTTTATAAATCATACCAATAATACAGAATAAGAACAATGATTTTTCTTAACCTAGCCAATTCCATGCATATGCATCTGGCATATTTAACAAAAACTTTTAACAGCAAAGAAGGAAAATGATTTGCTTGATGATAAATGCACCGACACTAAAGTATTCTGGTCAATTTTCCTTTTATTCAATGGTTACAAATCAAGAGCATATTCCTTTTACTGACAGATACATGAATGTATTTTTAATCTACTTCAGCTTCTTCTTGGGTCTCAAGTTATTGCAGTGGCCACATTTGCGCTTTCTGCAGTTGGTTGCCTTAGGATGAAGACGGGCATAGCACCTAAAATGATACATTTACTAACCATTGAAACATAATTAAAATTATACAGATAAAAACCTTATGTTACAACTTAATTTACAATTTTATTTCTTTCAATATTTCCATTTTAGGGAAAACAAGTTCTGTGTGGTACCATACAACAAATCTTGATTCAGTTGCAGCAAACTGAAAATGCAAGATTTTCCAACTAATTTACAATTTAGACAAGGAAAACTAGGAGACATCATATACAAGTCATATTTTTATTTCAGTACTTTAAAGCAATTTATAATTCTAGATTAAATAGAGCTAACCTCAGAGAAATTAGGCAATGAAGGTAAGGTTGTGAAAACTGGAAAATCAAAAAGGATATACAGTTAATGATACATGGTGGAAGAGTAATGAACTTTTAAGAGGAATTTGTTTAGACAAGATATTTTTAGTTGCAGTTCACAACAGATCTTTATCAGCACAATAAAGCAGTGGATAGTGTTTAGAACTACAGTTTGCTCCAACAAATGGAGCAGTTACATGTTTAAAAAAACGTGTAAAGTAAAGAGAGTCAAAAGTTAAAAATGAGTTTTTTGAAATTAGGGACACCGACAGAGAAGGGAGCAGAAAATGTTGGGCAAATTCTTTAAAAAGGTAGTTTAATCAGATTTTTATCAAATAACATGTCTTGAAAACAAGTGCTTACTTTTGGTAATTTTTTAAAAAATTTTTATTTTCATTTATTTTAATAATCTTTTTTAAGCTAAATGAATGTAATATAATTAATTTAAATAATTGTAATATAACTATTTGTTCATCACTAATCTCTAAAGTGCTTATAAAAATAAATTTAATTCTTAAATTCAATGCAGTTATGTTATTGATAATTACTACTTATATAGATTTATAAACATTAATTTGTCTCTTTACAACTACTTTACTGATTCATGTAGGAACTATTTTTAAAAGCATGTTTTGTTTCCATGCTTCTACCAGGATTATAAAGAATACTGCCATTCATTTTCATCTTGTACTTGCAGAGGATAGGAGTGAGTGGAAACAAACTACCACTTTTCATGTTATCATGAAATGGTGCAACATTTTGCATCGGTAAGTTTTCCAATGAGACAACAATTTTCTCAATGTCTTTATATCACATTAGCTCTATTCTCTGGAATTATTAAGGTCATTAATTGGGAGAAGAGGAATATTACCAAAAGGAGATTTTTAACACACTTATCTTGCAAACAAGTGCTTGCTTTTGTCATTGCATACACATTTTTTTTTATGTATCCAGTGCTGCAAGGCAAGTTATTTTCGAAGTATTTGCAGGTGATAAAGTTGTCGAAAATGATACAACTGAAGCCAAATGTAAAATTTCAAATTGAGCTGAAGGAAATAATTCCAAACAGTATTAAAATGCCGTTTGAATCATAGCACGATCCACTTATGTCGGCAAAATTTAAGGTAAATAGTAACCTTACAGAGACTGGATTTTTTAAAAAGTTTTTCAGGATATGGAAAGCAGTCATTTTCTTTCAACAGTCATCTTGGACGTTAGTGCAAGAGATTTTCTAGATAGCTGAAAGTGAAGAAATGAATGGAATTTTTTTTTGTTTTGAATGAAACAACTGCAGAAACAATGTTTGTTAGAGAAAGGGAGATGCGCTAATAAATTCAATTTGGATGATGTTTTTTCTCACGATTGCATCTTAGGATCAACATTTTTTTTTTCATGACGCCCGCCTATTCTTCCAAAGTAAAAATAGAACCAATATTTATTAGGGGTCATCACCAATGAAGTCTGTTAGGAGAGTCTTGCATCGGTGAAATGGAAAAGTAGTTATTTTTACCCCATCATGTTTAATTTTATTTGTTTAGATCATTTTTATATTTTCTTTCTTTTTAGTCTCAATGGGTACTTGCATATTAATTTTGCCATAGCAAAATTGGCATAATTTTCCACCAAAAGATGACTGATAGGTTTTTTGGAACTAATTTGATACGCAGCGCTTCTTGTTCCTGGAATGAAATACAATATGGCGGTGTAGCGGTAATTTAATGATACACTATAATTTTAAATAATTGTTTTGAAATACATTGAAATGTATTTCAAATAAAGGATATAGGAAGAGATTGAGAATAACCTAGATCAATCAGTAAATAATGTTATAATAATAGTATTATAAGCAGCATATAATAATCTTATAATATCACTTTATCGCAATTACTTTGAATTGAGTGATTTTTCTTAGGATTTGGAAAAAAAATTTCTAAATGTCATGGTGAGATAACGAATTCATTCTGAAATAAATAATAAATAATTCCGAAAAAGTACCTTGGCGACTGGTTTTAGTCGTCAAAAAAAAAGGTCAGCGCCAAGTGGTACCTTATACTAACTTAGACAACAGAAAGGTTTTCATAAAAAAAGGACTGCCCTCAAATATAATGAAACAGTATGGTAGGCTAATTGCTTGAAAAATCAAAATTTTCTCACAAAATGAAATACTCACTTTCGGCAAATAACCTTGTCACAGTTGTACTTTTGTGCCAAGAGACGAAGACTGGGCTCAATAACACCACCTCTCAGTCGTAGAACCAAGTGAAGAGTAGATTCTTTCTGGATGTTGTAATCAGACAACGTACGTCCATCTTCAAGTTGCTTTCCAGCAAAAATTAATCGCTGCTGGTCAGGTGGAATACCTAAATTGGACATAAAAAGAAAAAAAATTAAGAAAACTTTCACAACATAATAATTCAGCACAAGGTAAGTCTGCAAAGCCCAATACGGTTAGTTAAAATTTTAGTAATATAACTTAAATAATAATAAAAAAATTTTTCCATAAATTACCTTCCTTGTCTTGAATTTTTGCTTTCACATTTTCAATGGTATCCGAGGCTTCGACCTCGAGAGTAATGGTTTTCCCAGTCAAAGTCTTCACGAAAATCTGCATTTTGAGATCTGAAAAGACAAAATTTTTGAATACATATTGATAAATGACGCATCCGTTAATACGGATGAAAGTTTCATTAGGCTTAAACTTATTAAAAATGTTTAATTTTTTAAAGATTTATCTATAACTAATGACTTAAAAACTCTTCTTTTGATATAAATCATTAAAAACTTCGAAAACTAAGAATTACCTAAAGAAAATTTAGAATGAAACCTTAATAAATTTATAAAACTAATTTACAAACTTACCTCGTGCGTGTCACGACCACGAGAGAATATGAATTCTATATTTCATTTCACTTCATTTTTTGTTTCCTCTAAGTTGAGACTCCACTACATGTTTGGTATTTTGAAAAATTCAGAAAAGTGTATTTCACAGTGAACAGTTTTATTTAAGATTTATTATAATATTTTTTGGAACTTAACAGGTGTGAAATATATTCAGAAAATAAATTCTTAATCATATCCATCGATAACTTATTACAACTGCACAGTGGCGTAACGGAGAATGTTAGGCTCCTGCAGTCAGATTTTGGGCCCAAGCCCAAATATTTAACTGGCGTCAGTCAGGCTTTGAGCCCTTGAATCTGAAAGCGTAATCGTTTTAGATTCCTTTAATGAAAAGAAATAATAATAAAAATAAAAAATAAATAAATAAAAAGATAACATTGGTACAAGTTCGCTTTTATTCATCGCTGTGAGACGGAAAGAAATACTCTCTTGTTTAATTGTTTTGTTTTTACTCCGGACACTCATGGTTCGGGAACGAACATTTAATGCTTGTGTCTAATATGTCATTGATAAGATGATAATTTTGAAAAGAATTAAGTGTTCTTTTATTACCTGTGATATTTTATTTACCATTTATTTTTTGTTACTTTCACAACTATTTTTATGTCCTTCATTACTATGCATTCCTTTACATTTATTTTCTTCTGAACTAAATGCCACGAAACAAAATCAAACTCCAAAAATGACTTATGACGAGATCAAACCGCCAGATCATTTACAAGGTGTGAGAATGGAAAGAGACGGCCATTTGAACAAGCAGTTTAGAAAAGAAGTTCTTCTTGGCACTGTGAATGGGAGCGTAACGGAAGACGATAAACTTCTAGCATCCGTCCATAAAAAGTAAAATTTTTCATATCAGTCATTAAAATTTTGTACAATGTATGTATCTCATTTGTTGAATTAGTTTGCTGTTCTATCTCCTACTTATTTTCAGCATTTAAAAGTTGTGCTTTTGTTACCATGACATCATTGGTGAAGCAAGATATATTTTAAATTAATGCAGTGAAAGCAAAAGAATTGCTCAGATTTCATTATCAAACGAGTCGGCTATTTAATATTTTTTCAAAAATTCTAAATTAGCTAAGGTGTAGTCCTTAGGCTTTTGAATGACTTCTTGAAAGATTATTTTGAACGGAATAAACTGAAATAGTTTGTCTTGAATTTATAAGCCTAAAATTTTCTAAATGGACGTTAATAAAATATTCAGTGTTTTTCATTTCCAAGGAATCTTCTTTTTTTTTTGAGAAAGCTATTAAGTTACTAAGACTAACTAAACACTTATTCAACACTTAGTTTGTAATTATTATTATTTTGATTTTGAAGTAAGACATTTTGCTGATTAAAGTAGATTATTTAATTTCTATGTATAATTATTGAAAAATTTAGATGTGTCCAATTTTGTCGAGCAAAAACATTGAAACTGTTACTTATTTTTTTTAAAAAAATTGCCTTTTGTCAACATTTTGCTTATTTGATTTTTAAAATTACAAATGAATGGAAGCTGCATGGTATTTTTAAAATTCTTGTTCATTTCAACTTAATTGTGAAAATGTTTTTTCTTAGTCATTGTTTGACTTATTCTATCCAAATTTCTAATATAAATCTTAAAATAAAGTAATCTGGATTTATAAACTGGAAAATGGATTGTAATTTGCTAAATCTTATACAATATTTAGAAAAATGTTTTGAATAATTGAATGTAATAAAATATTTGATTCATTAATAATAAATTCTTAGATATGTTATAATAGGCTTGTGTAAAGTGATAACTGAAACTTCAAAGGGTTGGCCTGATAACCTATATAAAAATTGCATAGAATGAATATTAATATTCACAATAATTGATTTCTAATTTGAAAGCTTTTCAAGATAAAAAAAAATGAATACATAACTTAATATTTATTTACATGTGTTATGGAATTGTAACTTAACTGATGAATGCATATTTTGGAAGTGTATTATTTCCTAAAATATTGCAAGTAATAATTTCAGTTTTTAAGTATTTCCTAATGTTCAAACAAAAATACTTATTAATATAGTAAAGTATTTGCAGTTTGGAAACATAAAAGTTCCATTTTATTATTAAAAAATATAAAATTCAGTTTCTTTAGATGGTTAAAAACTATATGGCCGCTATTTTATTTTACAAATTATGCATTTAAGATATGAACCAAAGGATGTTTCTGATGATTCAAAGTTAAATTTTTAAAAATATCTAGTAATATGCTAGAAAAATTAGGAATATGTATTTTTAGAAAAAACGTGAAACAAAGTATAAAATAAACCAATAAAATCAAAAATAAAAAAAAACTAGACTGAAAAATAAATGTGTAAAAGAAAGAAAAATATTGAAACAAGAATGGAGCCGCTAGCTGGTCAAATAGCAATTTCAGACTTGGGACAGAATAACTTAAGTTGATAATCAAGGTATCTACTTTTTACCTTTGTGATTAAGTAGGCTAATGTGGAAAAGTCCAAATACAAAGAGTACAAGAAGCAGAAACTTCAAAATAAATGAATGTGAATTTAATGTATTTAAGGTTGGAAAAAATATCAGAATATTATCGAAAAATTGTTCTCAAATGAAATTTAGAGAAATTAAAATCTTAAAAGGATTGTAATGCCATAAAATTGACTAAGTAAAGTATTGATAAAGTTGATGGTACATAGTTGGTTGTGTAAAATGCTGATCTTTGCAAGAGGATAAGATGTCATGAACCTAATTATCAGAATGTGTTTCTCCACAAAATATCGAAATACTTTTAATGCCATCTAGTGGAGTATTTTGAATCCTAAAAATCTAAAAATAAATTATAAAATTAAATTCCTTGGTCATTTTTACTACCAGATTCATAACTGCATTGAAATAGTTCCTGTGAATAGTAAAATTAAACAGTTTTTATACTTGTTCTTTTAAAGTTCATCCAGAAGGAGTTACACATTCAGATAATTAAGCCAACGATGTGTTAACTGTGAGAAAAGCAATTTTAATTTTCACAGCTAGGTCACTAACAAGCTGATTTTGTGATAGTGTTGTGTGGTAGATTTGGAATGAAAATTTACTAGACCATCAAGGTATTTATGATGCATGTAAGTTTTTATGAAATTTATGGGATAGTCATAATCCAAACAATAATGGAAAAATTTCTTAATATTTTGAATTTTTCTATATTGTGTGTTATTTTGTGTGAAATAGAAAATTAAGTATAATATTTTAAAAAATAGATAAATGCAACTTGCTATTACAGAAGTTTATTTAATTTATATTGAATGCAAATGCTTCCCTTTTGTCATAAATGTCGCTATTCACTTTTCTATCAATTATTTGTAAGTCCAAATCTAAAAATTCAACTTTAAGTTAAAGTTTATTTTTAACAAGTTAAAGTAATTTAGGTAGAATACGAGGGTGGGTCGGAAAATAAGTTTACCCTGTCGACTGTGGGTAGAGTTGCGTATGAAAGTCAAAACATAGAATGACACATTAAAGACTAGACACAACTTTATTTTTCCACATAAGTACCAAGTACATTGAGACATTTGTCATACTGCTTGATAAGCTTCTAAAAGCCCTCCAGGAAAAACTCGGGGCTTTGGATATGGAAAAAACATTTAATGGCTATGGGTGAACGATGAAACAGCGGGTGAACACACAAGACACTGATACACCATTGGGTAGAGGCCGCAATCAAGCACATAGATTCAGAAAAAGTGGCCTGGGCTTCTCGGATCTTGCGTTCTGTTGTTGGATGACAATGTGAGATTTCACTCGGTGACAACAATGCAAAACCATATTACAACTCTTGGTTGGCAGCACCTACAACATATAGTCCTGATCTTGCATCAAGTGACTTTCATCTGTTACCGGCTTTGAAGAAGAATCTTCGTGGAAAGTGCTTCAGATGAGTCAAACAAGCAGTTAAACGCTTCTTCCGTAAGCAAAGCCCTGAGTTTTTCCTGGATGGCTTTTTGAAGTTTATTAAGTGGTATGAGAAGTGCCTCAATGTACTTGGTACTTATATGGAAAAATAAAGTTATGTCTTGTCTTTAATGTCTCATTCTATGTTTTGGCTTTCAATCACAACTCTGACCACAGTCGACAGGATAAACTTATTTTCAAATTCACCCTTGTACAATATTTGGTTTAAATTCATTATCTTTGCCACAAACAATCAAATAATCGAGCGGTTCTTAAACTGTGGTCTGCGGATGCCCAGGGGTCCTCGAAGAACTCTAGAGAGGAGGTTCCCTCTTTTGAAAACTTTGAAAGGCCTCGTGGAAAAATTGAAAGATGTGCCATCATAGACTAGATCACTTACCCAATGAAAAAACTATTAGAACATGTACTTTGATCAAGAATATTAATTCAGTTTTTTATTGGAACTATAATGTAATATTCTTAATGAGATGCTTGCTGTTTCCTTAAAGAAAAAAAGAAAAAGTGTTAAAAAGTTTGTATAAGTAGTGGAGGCGGTTTTAGGATTATTGAGAAATCTTTAAATCACTTAGCCATGTGTTGGAAGTCAGGGTGGATATTCGAATTCTCGGGAGACCGCAATGTCAGGCTGATATATACAGGGGTTCCATGGTGGCATAAGTTTAAGAACCACTGAAATAATCTATAAAATGGTACAGGAAGTAGAGAATTCGTTATCAACATTATTTTTCTAGTTTACATGTAGAGGTCAAAAGAACGATTACAACAGATCTATCCCGAAGCAGGCTTCTAACTTTTGTTTATGAAGAATCTGATTAAAAGCAATGAAGCTTTCTTGTAGTGTAATTTAATATATCTAATGTAAATGCTACTCTTTAATTATTTGTCATCCAATACAAAAGCTTACCATATAATCATTATTTTAATTATTTTATTCAACATTACTCTTATTTTCCTTTTAACTATAGAGCTGACTCAAATAATGATGGCTTCCTTGATGAAAAAGAACTTGAAATTTGGATATCAAATAAAGTAAAAGAACATTTCCAGAAAGCTGTACGTGAAAATTTTTTAATCTTCACATCCTTGGACAAAGATCATAATGGTTTGTCCATTACTTATATTTATTTAAATTTTCATACTGTCTCATTAGCAAACTTAAATCTATTCATGTGCATAATTTTGATGATAGTACATAAAATATGCTTATTTCAAGCTATTTATTGTTAATTGTTTCTAATTTAATTGAATTATTACAGTAAATCCCAAGCAGGGAATAACAGGAAATAGTTGCAATGGGAAATATTTTATCTGGATCTGATAACAACTGGTGATCTGTGGCGAACTAATAAAAAATACCTAAACCTTTTTTTTAACCTAAAATAATTTTATATTTCAATATAAAACTAATATGAGTTTGAACAAAAAACCTAAAACTATATGCTAATTAAAATTACCTAAAATTATAGTTAAGTTTTTTTTAAGAAAAAAATTACATTTCTATGTAAAGAAATTGCTTTAAGATCTAATTGCAAAGATTTTTTTAAGTACATTAAAATGTAAAATAATTTTAACAAAATATATTTTATATAATTTAGAGTATATAATTTGGGAAAGAAAAAAAAAAGAATTAAAATACAGGACTATCTATTTTTTTGTAAACAAATTCGAAACTTATTTATCAAATTATTTTTTTAAATGCTACATGTGTTAAATCCAATTGACTATGAAAGAGTTGGTGTAACTCACTTACACCAATGTTTTTGGCAACCCTAAAATATCCTATTTATTCAAGAACAGAACAAGAGTCCTCATTGTGTCCAACATCATATGAATTCATCTATATATGAATAAAAGTGTTTTCCATTATTGGCAGACTATTGCATTCTTGACATTTTTCTGGTTTGATGAAAATGATCAACAGGATTTTGTGGCAGAACAACATTTGCTTGCATACCTATTGCTTCACACACACAAAAAATATTGATATGATTTAGGACAATTAAAAAAAACAAGTTATTGATAATTTTGGTACTTTATATAGCTAGTTTTCCATGTATTAATATAGACAAAGGTTATATAATGTGTATTTAAATTATATCTTTTAAAAATATTTAATGTTTATATTAGCTATTAATGTAATGAATTAATAATAATTTTTTTGTGCTAATTTGATATAGAAGTGCCATGTGCCAAGTTGTTGTTTACTATGTTTGGCAAGATTCCGATAAACATTACAATATGGTTACCTTGATATTTTTATCGTGTGGTAGCCACAGGGGTGACGTATATTATAGTTAATTTTTATTGTTTTTTTCCGTGGTAACCCTATTAATTTTGAACGATTTTAATTCGATTTGTTTAAAAATGTGAACTATTTCATTGCAATCTTTCTTCATTCTAGCTGCTTCAATTTTCTGTTGTATTTTGTATTATTTAAGAATGTGGATATTTCTAATATTGGTGAATACCAGGATATTTTTAAAAAAGAATATGAGGGCTGTGCTTTGAATCATGCATTTCCACTTTTATTTTATTTATTACCTTGTTTGATGGAATATATCAAAGGAGCTCGTAGTTTTTGGAGTATTGCAAGTTATCAGCAATTATTAATTGATATTCATTATTAATTTTAATATATATTTATGGAATTCATTTATTTATGATAGAATTAAAAATATAATTATTATTATATTATACTTTTTACTATTTTTAGGAATATTATTATAATAATTATATAAATATTAGTATATATAAGAATTGCTATTAAATTATATTATTATTATTTTATATAATTATTATATATTACATATTATAATTATTAGTATATTATATTGAAATTAATTATTGATTGATATTGGTTATTTTCAATCCACTATTATATTCTTTATTTGAAGTATATTTAAAAAAATGTTCTTTAACATTATTTTTCTGGTGATTAGTTACCACTAGGATGCCAGCTTGGATTCCATATCACTCGACAAGAAGCACTGCTTGGCGTATAGCACTCATATATGAAATTAGTCCCAATCTTTTATTCACAAATTAATATTATCCGTTTTTTGAAATACTGAACTGATTTTTTAGGACGAGTAAGTTGGGATGAGTATCATATAAACTACATGATCGAACAAGGCTTTAATAAAACATATGCACAGAAGCATCCAGAAAATCACAAACATTTGAAAAGAAAAGGTAACCTTTTTATTTTTATAAATATTTCATTATTATTTTAACTACAACTTTTTATATAACTATCTTTGTCTGTTTCAGTGAAAGAAAAGATCCTTTTGGACAAAGCAGCTTGGTCAGAAGCTGCCAATTCTGATCCAGATGCTCTGAATATTGATGAATTCCTTACATTCCGTCATCCTGAACACAGCCATGTTTCTCTTATTAACATGGTCAATGACATCATTGCTAGTTTAGGTATAAAGAAAAATATTTGCTATGTTATTTGATCGTTTATTTATAGGTTTATCTTAAGTTTCTCACAGATATATGTGTAATTATTTTTTGTTCTAATTTTGTAGTCATTAATTTTAGGTAGAATGAAATATTAAAATATGCATTAAGTATTATTACGTGAATCATTTAAAAATATTTTATATTATTTGTTTTGCAAAAGTTAATAAATGTATTAAATTAGGGAAAATTTTATAAATGCAAAGAATTTCTTTTAAACAGTTCTTGAAAATTAACACATTGAAAGAATAATTCAAAAAATTGCTTTTAAAATTAAGCAATTCTTTAAAGCAAAGCACACTTATGTTTCAAGGCTTTGCAAAAAAATTACATCCATTCAGTGTTTTGTGAAAGTTTTAATCACTTTTAAAAGTTAAAGTTTTTGATAAAAAATAATTTAAGATTGGGCACAAATTCAAATATGAATTGTGATTGAAGTATGAGGATATACTTAAACAAAATAACCTTTAATAATAATACAATATTTCTGAATATTGAATTTCATATTAAAAATATTGATATTTGTCCATTATTCCATCAACCATTTTCACCAAATGCTGTGAACCTTACAAAACAATAATTACTTTTGAACACGAAGGGGAATTGTTGCTCAACAAAGGTTTTGGGTGTTTAATCCCTGTTCACAGTTATAATATACTAGTGCCAACATTTTTTAATTCATTATAAGTATGTAGAAAAAGGTCTATGTTTCAATGATGGTAAAATTTAAAATTTTATCAAATGTATTTTTCATTATATATGTGGAATAACTTTAATAAATATAGTATAGTTTAATTATTTGGAAATTTCAAATGAATATGATAAATATGGTACTTATTGGTTATAGGGACCATAAAAGGGGCACATAGAAAGCACACTCAATTGCCTTGTATCGATAGCTACCATTATAAATAACCAACATTGTTTTAAAGTATTGTGGTATACACTAATTGTTGATATACATAGATGACACTATTTTCAGGTATTGTTAATAGAATATAATGTCATTTTCTTTCTGTTCTACTGTTAGCTTATTGGTTATAGGAATCATGAAGACACCACATTCTGCCAATTACCAGTTGCTAATACAATAAATAGGTAAAATTGAGGAAACCGTATCATATAATTAAAATTTTAATCTAAGTGATTCCAATCCATGATTCCTCTAACCTAGGGGACAGCAAACTTTCAGTGAGGAAAGCTAAGATGCAAGTAAAACAAGAAAACTAAGGTGTCAAAGAGCCATCTATGCGTGAAGGAGGGGGTAGCACTCACAAGAATATCAAAGATATTTCTGTGGTTCAATGCAAGGAACGACCATTGTCAAAATATAATGTTGGGAATTAAATTTAATGTATAAAAAATGTTTCTACCAATGATACTGTGCTTTATTCTGGAACTTAATACTTACACTAATAATAAAAATTGACTTTGATTGTTCATGTATTTTAAAGTCTACACTCTTTACAAATCCTTAAGTGAGTCACAAAATGTGGAATATACTTTTGTCACTTTTTTGGGGGTTTATGTGTATTTCTTGCCCACAATCAAGAGTGCTCTCTAACTTGTGTATTTAAATATTGCTGGAAATCACTTTGAAGAGTATCTTCCCATGGTGGCATTTTCACCAATAAATTGGACTTTTATTACTTTAGCACTAATTTGAATATTTTCACCAATTCTCAATGCAAGAATTCAATACAGAAATTTTAAACTATTAAAAATTGAAATGTATATACAAATAAGATAAATCTTCTATGTAGACAACTATAAAGGAAAAAGTGAAAAGAATATTTTTAGAAGACAATTGTTTTTTTAATAATTCATATAGTTGGAAGCTTGAAGAACTACATGTGGCTCAGTAGCTGCAGTTCGCCAACCCTTGCTGTAAACCAATAAGTGCCATAAACATTTACATAAGAAAATTTTTGGTTATTTTACTTAGTTTAGAAAAACTTCTATTAAAATGGAAAAACAATTATGCTTGAAATCTTCTAAATTGTAAATTAATTCTCATTTTTTTAATAAGTTTTTTCAGCATAAAATTTACTATAAATAAATAATTGTAATTTCTGGTTTTATTTACTTAAATTTAAACTAATTTTATAAGTAACATGCAGAAATATAATGTTATATTGAAGAAAAAAAGTATTTAATCTCATCAGTTGAAAAATGTTCAAATGTTTTAGATGATAATGGTGATGAAGTGTTATCTGAGCAAGAATTTTCTGAAATGCCCGATCCAGATGAAACAAATCATTCTGTAGCTGAATGGAAGAATGAAAGAATAAGAGAATTTAGAGAAAGTATAGATATTAATCAAGATGGAAAAGTAACAAGAGAAGAACTACTGGTAAGATGGCGAGCATTTATTTATCTCTATTGAGATTGAAAAAATTTAAGATTTATTCATAATTAAAATGCACCCAAAGCTCATTAAATTGTAAAATGTTTGCTTAATGAGAAACACACTCAAATAAAGGAAGTTATACAAAGTCATCTTCAGTAAATTCTTCTAAATCACTCAATATATATTTACAAAAGAAAAAAGTGTTGTGTGTACAGTATTTATTTGAATCTAAGCCGCATCTCTAACTCTTGGCACGTTTTTGTGAAAAAATAGTGTAAAAAGGATTATTGATATTTAATGAAATTTTAAATTAGAACTAATATATCAGTAATTATTTTTTTTACCAAAATTAAAATTTTTGAAATACATACATGAACCTATAATTGCACTCATTAGAATCATGTTCAATTTCTCTCATCCTGCAAATTTTTCTGCCTTTGATTCTTAGTTATGCCTGATTTTCAGTGGCATAATTAGAAAAAGAAAAAAAATCGTGACTTAGATTCCAATAAATACAGTATTTATTATACTACTGCCCTGGTCAGGAAAATGTTTTTCAAAGGATGTTGCTAATTTTGATTTATAAATTTTAGTTAGTAAAATAGTTTAGTTGGAAAATAAATGCAACATTTTTACATTGTTAAATACTTTGCTTGTATTCCAGTCTCCCATTTTACCAACTACTGAAACATGATTTATTTTTATAAATAAAGATCGTTTTTTAAAAAAGTTTTCTGAAAAACAGATCTAGTGAATATTTTTAAAATAGATCTTTATATATTCAAGCTCACACATATACAAAAATTCCTTTAGTCTATGTTGTGTTGAAAGTGAAGGAAAGACCACATTGTTTCTGGCTAGGCTTCGTCTATCAATTCAGTTAATTTTAAAAACTTTAGAGCTTCAGACATGGTTTTATTAAAAAGGTTACTATTCTTGACAAGACTATTTTTCTCTGAAAAACTTTAATGTACTTATACACATTTCAAGCTTTTCTGAGAAAAATGTTTTTGTACCTTTTCTTCAAAGTTGAATGAATTATCCAGGAATTTGATATTTTTAAGATCAAATTTCAAAACCATTTCTGTCATGAAAGTGCTATTCAATTTGGTCTTCAATAGTGTCGATAATTTCTTTATAAATTTTGGAGTCTTGAATGAAATTGATGTTCAAGGCTGTTTTTAGGGGTGATTTTTTCAACCTCATAAAATTGCTAATATCTGCAAATATCTCAAAACCCTTTTTAACATTTTTAAAGAATCATAATCATCTAATTTTTTCTTTAAAAAAAATACAGTATTGTATACTATCTGATGTACTTCAAACACATCTGTGTATGAAAACAACTATATTAAAAACATATTTACTGTATTTACTCGAATCTATGCAGCACTGTTTTTCCAATGTTAATGCAACTGAAAATTAAGTATGGCTTAGAATCTAAAACAAAACATTTGTTGGATGGTGGAAATTGAGTTTATACCCCTTTAAAAAAATATAGCCTTTTGTCCATTCTGGCCACATGCATCCATGACTTACCCATTCCACAGTTTATTTTTAATATTTAGTCTATCCTAATCATTGTCTGTTCGTATTTAGGAAATTTTCTTGTGCACACTTTCTCTTTAAATTTTCCTTAACATCAAAAATATCGGTTATTGCATCAAAACGAGTTCACTATGACACAAGTATGGAAAAGGAAGCAATTTTATGTGCGGGAAAAAATGGAAACAGAGCAGGGGCGACTGAAAATTGGACACAGAGGAAACGAATACATGTCGATGGCAAAATATAATTTTTGCTTGTATATGTTTAACAGTCTTTAATAATTTTGGTGCAAGTTTGCTATCACTGGGCACGCTCCAAGTTGTTGTTTATGTTCACCAAGATGGGCGATAACATTGCAATATGGTTATCTTGATATTTTATCATCTGGTGATGTGTGTGGTTGCCATGGGGATAATGTATGTAGGATATCCCATTTGTAAAAAGTTAGATCATATCCTTTACCGAGGTCGGCAATTCTAATCAAAACAGTATTATACATCAACGCCATCTAGCGTCCCTTTTAAAAACGCCGACATGAACCTTTTTCGCCAGAGGCCCACTAACGCTCGTCGAGAGAAGTCGTGTTTCGCGCGTTAGCGCCGTTTCATCCGCACCAGGCGGTAAATCTTAATAATACCATAACGAGTTCTATCGTTTCATCCGCGCCAGGCGGTAAGTCTTAATAATACCATAACGAGTTCTATCGTTTCATCCGCGCCAGGCGGTAAGTCTTAATAGCACCATAATGAGTTCTATTTAATCTCAATTCCTCCCTAAAATGTGATCTAACTTTCCTATTCTTCCGAAATATGCTTATCTAACTTTCCTATTCTTTTGAAATATTCCCCATGTAAATACTACCCTATAATTCTTAATAAATTATTTAGTTTTCAACCAGTTTCATTCTTGAACTATGTTGTCTATTTTATTTCAAAATTAACTAATACACCCTAAAAACCCCTAGACACCACGCCATAAAACCCCGCCATCTGAAGAATCCCAACTTTTTGGAAGATTTTGGTTGGATTCCCACATGTATATTAGAAAGAACTTTTATTGGTTTCTTCCCGGGGTAACCCTATTAATTTCAGATGGTTTTAATTCGATTTCTTTAAAAATTTAACCATTTTCAGTGTAATTGTTCTATTATTTTCGTCTTCTATTTTATTTTGTGCTATTTTCGATTGTGGATATTTCTAATATGGGTGAGTAATAGGATGTTTTTTTTTTAAGAGAATGAGTGTCGCACTTTTAATTATTGCTATAAATTGTTTATTTTATGTTTTAAAAATGCTGTTTTGGAACGTTCCTTGTTCGATTAAATTTTTGAAGGAACTTGCAGTTTTTAGAATATTGCAAGTTTTCAGTACTTTGTAATTGGTATTCATTACTTATTTATATTTGTTTTTTTTAATATTTATTTATAAATATTATATATTATGTTATTTATTTATAATTATTATGTAATGCTATTATTCTTATGCATTTTTATTTTACAATACGATGATTATTCTTTTTTATAATTACTATTAACTTATATTATATGATTATAATAATTATTAAATCATACTATATGATTATATAAAATTACTATTAAATTATATTACAAGATTATTATATACTGCATATAACACTATTATTAGTACATGTTACTCTTTTATTATATATTGATATTCATTATTTATTGATTGATCTTGGTTACTCTCCATCTCTTCCTATATCCTTTATTTGAAATACATTTCAATGTATTTCCAAACAGTTCTTTAAAATTATTGTGTATCATTAAATTACCACTAGGCCGCCATCTTTGATTCCATTCCAGCAACAACAAGCGCTGCTTGGCGACATGCCTTGTTATATCAAACTAGTTCTATAATTTTTTTACATTTCTTCTATAATACATTATTAAAAAAAATTTTGCATAACAAATGTATTGGATGGCACAGAAGATGACACCATGTGGTAAAATGGGGATGCCGGCACCAATTCCAAGATCAGCTGTGCCAATGGGAGTGATGAATCATTTTCGAAACATGATACTTTTAGAGTAATTATAGGTTCCTATATGTATTTTAATACTGGTAAAATAAAATTATTAACTTATTATTTCTCACTCAATTTTTTATAAAATTTTTAACTATCAGATATTAATGAACCTCTACACACATTTTCCTTTTTTAAAAATGTGTGAGAAACTGGGGTGCAGCTTAGATTCGAGTAAATATGGTATATATATTTTGGATTTATCAAAAAAGAATTATTCTTAAAAGTTCCCTGTAGAGTTAGGCATACTGGAAATTACTATTATTCAAATAACTAAGCATTTCTTGTATATTTTTACATGCTAGAAATATACACAAAATGACAATTGCCTTTTCCCCATCTGCAATAGGAAGAATTAATAAAAAATTTGAGATTTAATGAACTTTCTGTAGGTGTTTTTTTTTAGTTGAACTTTCTTACTATTTCAAAACATTCATCTCAAACAATTATTTGCATTGTATTATTAACTGCACAGCATTATGGAACACAAATTGAAGTTATTATATTTTACTGATTTGTAAATTTTTATATCATTGCAAAATATTTTATATTTTTCTATGATCTTTAAAAATCACTTCATACATTTTAAAAAGTAGAAAATTTTATTTTAATTAATTGAAATAGACATTAACTTTTCAATTTATGTTATTTTTTATTGCTATTTTATAATGCATAAATAGTATTTATTCTATGAATGAATTAGTCTGAAATTCCTCAATTCAGTGTTGTTTTTTAGATGTACAATGATCCTGAAAACCCTGTACATTCCAAAACAGAAGCAAGAAAACTTATCAAGTTAGCTGATATTAACAAAGATAACCTTTTATCTCTAAAGGAAGTTCTTGCAAAGAAAGATTATTTTCTTGGCAGTAAAATGGTCGACACTGCTCGTAGTTTCCATGATGAATTTTAGTCTGTGATAATGATTGTTATATTTTCTATATATTTGTGTAAGTTATATATCTAGAATAAATATATATATTGTTATGTTTTTTTCATACTTTATAATTTTATATATAAGATTTTAGTATAACTTAAAACTGACCATATAACTGAACAAGAAGTTTGTTTGCTTCCATACTGATAGTTTGAATGCATATCTCAAAGAAAAGTTTATAAGAAATTTAAACCAATAGGTGCAATAGAATTTCTTTTTTAGAGCATTCCTATAAATTCATTTCCCTTATCCAGCAAACACCTGCTTTTTTCTATGAACTGATTGTTGAACCATTTATAACAAAGATTCCAACTATGATAATTTCAGATGTTGCATTATTCTGATGTTTAATCTGAAATAATCTCTTCTCAAATAACATTTGATCCTCAAGAATGATATAACATAACAATATTAATTAAATATGCAATAACTGTAATGCTGTAAAACATTAATATATAACAGAAGTTTAAAATGAAAGCATCCAAACATTTTTTATTCATAAGAACATCACTTACAGAATAAAACAAACACTCTTTAAAAAAGTTATTAATATATATACATGCATTTTAGAACAAAAAGTATCAACAAAGATTTTTTACAAATCTTTTAAAGATTTCTATCGATGTGCGAAGACTTGTTTTATTATAATCCTCAATTTTTGTTGCAATGGATTTTTCTTCCCCATTAGCAATATCTTCTGGTTTGTTGATGTCTCGAAGAGAATCATCATACTCATCAATCTCTTGGCAAAGGCTCCTGAAATAGGATTTTGTAATAATTACACTTTAAAAATATAACCCTCATTCTATAAATAAATGGTATGTGTGTCATCAAAGACCTTTATCTATCTACATAAATTATAACAAACTACAATAATACATCTATACTCTCTATGTATTTTCACTATTTAAATTTTGCATTATCAGTGATTAACAAATACTTACGAAATAGTGGGTACTGTAAAGGGATCAAAAGAGTCAACAGTTTTAATATCAATAGGGACACAGACTCGTCCTGTTTTTGGATGAACGCAAAATGGAGCTTTGAGAAGATGGTTTAAGCCTTTAGTCACATTGATATCCAAACGAGGATAACACAACTGAAATTTTACTTCTGTTATGAAGTGTTTAGATCGATTCTTGTGGCCTTTCTGCAAAAAATAATTGAAGTGCTCAATTTCTATCAAAGTGATGATTAACACTTAAACCTAGTTCACAAGCCAAGTATTAAATTTTAAATTCTTAAGAAAAAATTATTTGAATAAGAGAGCAAATTAACATAAAAGGTACTTATTTCAATTTTTATGGTAAATTTTTCACTTACTTCAGAACATTACAGAATGATAATAATATTTGTCGTTTCATTTCCTTAGCAATGTAAAAAATTAAATTGAACTAATATTTTTTATATAGCTGGGAATAAAAAGGTTTTATAAATTTTATGATTCTAATATTAACACTGACAAATCTATATATTCAATATCATGTATGTTTAGTTAATTTGTGTCACATGAATTATCTTTTCCTTTTGAAGAATAGTTATGGGGGAATACCTGGGTGGGCTGGCATTGTACACATGTGAATTTTAAAACCTGGAGCTACCCAATGTGACAATTTACAATAGATTTAAGTTTCAATTTTGCAATCCCTAGGTCTTTTGATCAGAGTTCTTCTCTATTATTCAGACTGTAATTGTATCAAAATAGAAGATACCCCCCTCCAAAGGCATTTACAGCTTTAATAAATATTTTTATAAATTCTATAATATACATGTTGGAGATATCAAATGTAAATTAATTTAAAGAAAAGTTCTTTTCAAACATTTCTTATATATATTTAAAAAAGGAATGAAATATTATCACTCTAATATTTTAAAATGGAAAATTTTACACTAAAAGTTGAAAAAACACAAATACCTTTAGGATACTGTTTAATCTCTTCTCATATTCATTCATTTTAAAAATTTAATGCTTTGCTTGAAAAATAGGCTTGAATGTTATTTATCATTTTGATAGAAATAGAACATCTTTCCACAAATTATACTTCAAACTATAAATATATGCATGTATTTTAATTCACCATTTAAGCTAGTTTTCTAAATAAAATATAATATAGAAATTACCTGCATTACAATATCATCAATTTGATTTATTATGTCCCATTTTGCTTGACTGGATTTAGAATCTTTAAGGGATTTCTTCAGAAACTCTTTTCCATTTATTTCAAATTAAGGATTATAATGAAGTAGCAGAGCCCATACAATATTAATGTATTGAGGAATCAAAAATTTATAAAAGTAGTTTTAAGATTAGGAAATCTAATACTAAAATTATTCTTAAAGTACAACTTTTAAAACACTTATTTTATTAATAATCAATTTTGATACTTTAATAAAAAGAATATTAACATATAAGAATTAAAAGAGCACAGAAATTATAACCATTATCTAATCATTATACCTGAAAGCTTTTAGAAACATTTCATTATATCATTCAATACCATAGATTTTTTTTTCAAAAAATGAAATGATTTAAAATATTAAAATGCTGTTTTATTTTAACTTGAAACATTTTTTTTTTCAAAAAATTATAAAGCTAATTTTTCGATACTTGTGACAAGTGTATGTCTGATACTTGTTCATAATAAATTAAAAACAATATAATTATAATTTTAAATTAAAAAAATTATAATATAATTAAGCTTTTTAAATATAAAAAGCAAAATTTGAAGAAAATAAAATATCTACTGTGCCTACACTCATACTTATTAATTTAGATATTTATGAAAAAAATTTAAGTGTTTGATTAATACATAATTTGTTTGGATTATAAATAATGTATACTAAATGGTATATACAGTCAATATTTGTTTCACTTTAACGTAAATAATAATATAGTCATGAAAAATAATCCACAAAATTAGACTAATATAACTATGCTAGTTAAAGCAATCTCTGTAAGTTGAAATAAATTAAATTATCAAAATACATTAAAAAGGATATTTTGATCTAAGCACATAGCAACAACTTTATCACAATTTTCTGGAGGATCAAAATATTCTTGTTTATTGAGCATAAGGTCTTCAAAATACTTGCTAATAATTTTATCTGCTTGCCTGTAAATATATATAAGAATATTAATCATAACTAAGTGCAGTAAGTACGTTTCAATCATTATAACCACCTTTTTATCATTCCTTATAAATAATTGTTTTGTTTCGAGGGAATAGCAATTCAATTTAAATAAATATCAGATAATTGACATATATAATTTTTTTCTGCAATTTTAAATTGCCATTCTATTAACAAAGTTGTAATAATTATAAATTTTGCCAAGATATAAACATACTGCTAATTGTTATTTTTTTCAGCTGAAGTAAATACAGTTAGAAGAGATTTTCATCTTAGGTACTGAAAATTCAAAGGATAATTTTACTCAAAAGATTATTATTTTCAGAAAGATTTTCTAAATGTGGTTCATAATTTTCCCCAAGGTTTAGGGCTGTATTTAAAAAACAAAGAAAAAACAGGGCTTTTTTTTTTAAGTTTTCGGTGTTCTATACGAAAAACTTTTAAAGCAAAAAATAAATCAGCCCCCCAAAATGGTACTATCAATGAAGACAACATGTTACCCTTTTTATGAAGTTTTGCTGCAAAAAGAGGGTACAAAAACTTGGGTAGTATGAAAAAGACCAAGTTTTCGGATGACACAAATAACACATGCTGTCAATAACTTTGATAGTACCATGTTGAGGTGGAAATTTGAAATTTTTATGAACCCAAAAAGGGTTTCAAAATAGAACACCTGAAAAAAATTTAAAAAAAATTTAAATTTTTTCCCTTTCTAAATCTTCTTTTGCATTTTTTCCTTAGTGCTTTACTACAGCCTTGATAATGCAACATAGAGTTCTAATAGAATTAAATGAGAAAATTATACAATTCTCAGAAAGTATTAACAGAAATATAATTGTTTCATTATTTGTCATAAAAATTTCACTTAATTTACTAGTATATCTGAATAATATTTTAAATTAAAAAAAAAAATCATGGCTTTAAAATTAAACTATTTGTTTCCTTTGGAAGTTTATATAGAACTTAGTTTAAAATTGAAAACATCAACAACATAAGTGGTAGAAATATTTTATTTATTTCTGAATTCTATCTAAAAATGCTTAATAAAGCCTCAAATACTACATAATAAATGAATTAAAGTTGAAAAAATTTTTTAACCCTTTTTTGGACCCCGGGGTTTTTTGGAAAAAAAAATGCCCTTAAAACCCTTCCCACAAAGTTTATTTCCCCCCTTTTTGAAGGATTGATGACACCATACATCGGGGACAAAAAAACAGGGTAGTGGTTGATATCCCGCTGAAGAATGGGGATGTTGGTCTTAGAAAGTCCCAAAAACACAAATTTTTTCCCCTTTTCTTGGGGGAAACATTTTTTTGCAAAACCCAATGCGTAATTACTAATGTTTTCAGTTCAAGAAATTTATTTATTACATTTTTAAAAAAATATTTCCTTAAATTTAAGCTGTTTTTTACCGGATTTCCCCTTTCAATATTTTTAAAGGCTGAAAAAAATAAAAAACAGTGGTGATAAATATAGTATTTCATAAAAAAATTAAATGCCTATATCTTTGTAAAAAAGGGTCAATAAAATAACCCAAATTTAATTAATTTTATTTAAAAAAAAATTATTTATATTTTGATTTTCAGAAAATTTTATTAAAATAGTTATAAAATGTTTTTTTATTTCTAATTCTTTTTTAAATGCGGGAATTTGGTACACACCTGATTTTAAAAACTTAAAAATAGCCAAATTAGAAATAAAAAGAAAATAATATCATTCATCATAAATTTACATAATTATGATAAAAAAAACCCAAAAAAAAAATAAAAGAAAAAATTGCTGATTCTGCCTTTTTATGCTATAATGAAAAGTTCAGACTTTGTCAAATCGAAATGAATTTTAAAAAGCTCTTACAAGTATTCAAGCATCTGCATGTCAATAAACATATTGTCATAAATAAACTGCTTTTGGAAATTTTTAATTTTTTTTTTTAGAACATGCCAAAAAAAATCTTAAAAATTTAAATCCTCTAAAGAATTTTGAAATATCTTGCAAAAAGGAATGATACATTTGATGTATAATTGTCTTTTTTTTTTTCTATAATCCATTATTTGTGATACTTAAATTCATAGTACTCAAGGAATCCCAAGATTAAATCACATTTTATTAACAACCCTTTTTCTGTTAAAATCTTATTTTTTTTTGATCAAATTTTTTATATAAGCTGAAAATTATTATAAAGCATTTACTGTGGTAAATAAATGAGATGAATAGCAGTTAGGTGTTTTGCATTATGCTAAACCTATAAATGTTGACCCTTTTTGGGGTTACATTGTAGTCTCACATGTTCTTATTAAAAAAAAAGGTCCGAAGAGGCCATTGTGTAGCAGAGCTGATAGCATTAAATCAAAATCGTTACGTTGCGTGGTGGGGAAAATAAAAGGGGGGGGTTCTGCCCGCCTTACTTGATGCATTTAAATTCGGTCCGCCTTATTACTTTGGCCAAATAGAACTCAAAAATGAAATATTAATAATTTTAAAATTTACCTTGTGTTCCTAAAAATAAATTTTCAAATGTACATTAGAAATTTCAAATTACATTTTTCCAACATTAATAAATTTTTTTCATTGAAAAAAGAAAAAAACTTTGAATTTTTAGAATATTGACAGAAAAAGCAAAAAATAAGCTGATATCAAATACAAAATATTATGACTACAAACATATTTAAATTGTCGAGGGTTGTTGTTTATATAAAAGGATTTATTTTTTATTTATAATTGTTTTTTTTGCAATGGACAACATATTGGGGTTTTAACTTTTTTTTTCTTTTGTACAAAAAGGTTATTTTACCTTTTTAATAATCCTTACTTTTTTTTTAAAAAATTTAAAAAAATTCCTAGTATTGGTTAAATTCAAGATTACTGTCTGATTTTGTGGGTAATGAACTGACTTTTGGGTTTTGATTTTTTTTGCATAAGATAGGCAAACATTCCTCGGGGCCAACTCTTTCTACCAACATTCAAAAAAATTAAAAAAACCCTTTCCTTCTTAACGACAGACTCCCCGTCGGGGTTTTAGATAACTACAAATTTTTTCTTTTTACTTTCTTCAAACAAGGGGAAACTTTTTGCTTTATCACCCCCCTCATTTGGGCGGGCCCCCAAGGACTGGGGGGTTTTTAAACCTTATTTCAAAAACAACAAAAAGTTCCCCGGGATTATTTTTTTTTCTTGATAGCGTCCAAAAAAGGGGGAGGGAGCCAAGGGCTTGTTTGGGATAATTTATTTATCCTTTTTGACAATTTCTTGAAAAGGAAATGCACTCTCTAAAGATTTATTAAAAAAAAAAAGGAAGAATAGTTTTCCAAGAAAGGGAGATGTGATATCTGGTTTTATTACACCAAAAAAAACATGATAATCAATAAGATTTTAGAACAAAACATCAAAAAATCAAGAGGGCAACATTCTTTGGATAAAAAGATTTTTAAAACCTGCTTTCATGCATTAACAAGAACCACCATTCTGTATTCCCAGAGTTTCAAAGTCAATAGCCTTAGAGCCCACCCCAAAACCCCTTTTTTTATACTATCATTTGTAAAAGGGACTCCAAAACCGGGGGAAAAAAAAAGAACAAACACATTTTTACTCAATATAACTATTTATTAGATTACGTTTTGATTATATTTTTGATAGATTTTTTGAGCATTTTTCAAAATTTTTTGATTTTTTTTATAAAAAAAACTTATTTTTTTTTTTTAATCAGTAAACCAACACTGTAGAACTTTTAAAAATATAAAAAATATAACAAAAAAAAAGGATTTCATTTTTTTCTTTTAAAATTTTGTATAAATAGGGGTTTTTCTTATGCTGAAGCTCTTAATATAAGTTTTCAAATTTGAAAGAAAAAAAAAAATTATAGTTTCTGTTTTAAGACTCATTTTTTATACTCAATTTTCGTAATAAAAAAAAATTTGGTTAGTTTCTTTCATTTTTTAAATAAATTAAGGACAAAAAGGATAATTTTAAGAATCTCAACAATATTTCGAATTTTTGTGCTGCAAATATCTTTTGTTTTTGTTGTTTTAAAGGGTTTAAAAGGTTTTTTTTTTGATTAAAAAATTTTAAAAAAAATTTTTTCATTTAAACATAACGTAAGGTAACAATAAAAAAACTTCTGTACATTAATACATTGTGTAATAATGCAAAAATTTTTATCAAAAAATTAATAAAAATTTCTTAAAGTTCTCCACAAATATATTTTAAAATAGTTTTACAGGTATAAAAAATTTAAAAAAAATAGAACTGAAGTATTTTAAATTTTGGGGATGCATATAAAAGAGCTATGGGGTATTTGTAAAAAAAAAAATGCATTAAGAAAATAGAAGTCATCCTTTAGTATGAAAAAATTTTAATAAGAATCATTTAAACACATGGTGGGGTTCCCTTTTTTCACATTATTTCCTGTGAAAGGTGAAATTGTGCTTTTTGGGGTTGTTGGGGTCATCCCCACTATGTTCTTGGGGACAACCCTGGCTTTAAATTTAAAAATTGATCAAATCATCTTTCCTCATTTTTTAACCCCACAAAGATAGAAACATCAAAATTTCATCTTCAAATTAGCTAAAACTTTTGAATCTTTTCGTGGTAAGTCCTCTTTAGTTTAGGCATTTTTTTTTAAAAAAAGGGAAACAAATTTAAATTTAAAAAGAAATGATTGTAATCAAATGACAAAAAAAACCAAAAAAAACTATGCACTCGGGGAGAATTTAAGCATAAGGGAAAAAAAAAGGGGTTTTAGATACGGGGTTTAAAAAAAGGGAACTGATGCCCCCCCTTTAAATACAAAAAAAACCGTCAAGAAATGATGTTCCCGGACGTAATAACCCTGCGTTTTGGGGGTTGGGGAAAGACTGTGGGCGCTACAGCGAGAGCCCCCTTTTTAAAGGGCGTTCCTCTTGGCCCCTAGGGGTCGGGCCCGCCGCCCCCAAAGGGGTTTAAAAAAGTTATCAGATAATTAAACCTTTATAGTACTATATTTATCACTTTTTTAAAAAAAACTAAATGTTTATTAACCCCTTAACTGCCGCCGGCATATATATACACCTCACTCTACCGATGCATTCACTCCCGCCGGCGTATATATACGCCTTTCCGAAGTACGATCCTTTGCATTGCGCTGCTATAAAGAAAACTGCTTCCACGGCCTTGGAATGCCATAAAATGACCTTGACTATGTTTGAAACGGATTTTCTTATTTCAGAGAAGAGGGATATGGTATTGGTAAAGGGGATATTTCTGAAACGGTGAAAGTCTTAGCTGTGCAGTTTTTGTTTGTTTGAGTAGGTCGTGCTTTTTTTATTCTTCTTTTGCTTCCATTTTTGTTTATTGTGCAAAATAGAAGATCTTTTTATGAAAATGTCTGAGAGTGATTTAGATGACCATTTTCCGTCGTCATATTTCGGGATATATCACAAAACAGATAATTTATTTTTTATTATATTGTAACTCTAGAGATTTTTTTTATTTTCATTTTATTATTTTATCCTTTTCCCCCTTCTTTTCTAAAGAAAAAGTAAGTAGTTTTTGGGAGGAAAAACACTTCTTTTACCTCAACAAACCGCATAACAACGCGCGCCTTTAGGAAAAACGGTGGCACTAGGGGATGAATTTCGTAACTTTTCCACGGCAGTTAAGGGGTTAAGGTATAAAAAATAATAACCTTACTTCAAACTAGGATGTAAGGTTTCAGGTAAGTGAACCTTTTTTGCTTGATACTCTCCACCCTAAAATAATAAGGAAATAATCTAAATTATGAAATGGTTATAAGTGAGATAAAAATTAATGCATACCTAAAGAAAAGTTTTAGGGATTTTTAAAAAAGATGTAAACTAATAAATAGAAAACATTAATTAAAGCTTAAAAATCAGTAATAACTTTGTTCAAACTTAAAAATAATTTTTAATAGACCTTTACATGACTTCATGAATGAACATATCTAATGAAAAAGCTTGAAGATCTTGGAAAATGTGATAACTCAGTTTTATGTCGGCAATCCAAAATAATAAATGAAACATATAGACATAAATATTTATAAAATTATTATTTATAAAATATTTTAGTAAACATTATCAAATTAATACAGAAATTATCAGCAAGATAAAAAAAATATATTGCAAACCTAATTAGAAAAAACTTTCAAAACTACAACAGGAAAATTAAATTTTACAATACATATTGTGCAAAAAAAAATGTTATGCAAAATTACCTTTACAACACTCAAATACTCCACAATAGCTGATCGAGCAGCAGGACTCAGTTCTCTTGCAGCTTGATCACAGACCCAACAATGAATTCCTCTTCTTCCAGAATACACCCACAAAAGGTGATCAAATCCAAAGTCCTCTAGAAGAAAACACAAGTGTAAACATTAACAAATGTTTTTCATATAATTTATCATTTTGTAAATCATAAAAAGTAATGTAATAGTATTCACCAAAAAAATATTTGTATATCTTTAAAAAACCATAATGCGCTGTTTAATAGATTTCAGTAAATACAAACTCATTTAAATATGAAGAGAAGTGATTGTTCTGATTAGGACATACAGACGGCGGCATAACTCACACCTCTGCATTGTGTGTGGGGGGGGAAGGGGGGTTGGTACTAGGATTCTAGGGAGCCCAAAGCTTGGTGTTATGGTTTTGCAATAATTTGAAGATCTGTCTTGGGGTCCAAAACCTAACACTGCAGGGGAGGGTGGCTATTCTCCATGATGGCACTGCATACAGAGTAATTAAAGACAATACAAACACTGTTTACATGTCAATTTAATTTTGGTAGTACAAATCAAAAATTTTATTTTTATGAAAATTGATATATCTTTTGTCACACATGGATGGGAATTGTTTTATACATTTCTAGACACATAATTAAGATATTTTAATTTGCTTTTTTTGGGGGGGTTGCAAAATTTAGGTTTTAAAATGAAATTTTGATCAAAAAATTAACATTTCATTCGTAAACCCCCTCCCCATTATTTCTTCAAAAAAAGACATAATATTAAAAGAATAATTGATCATTTTGCTAAGACATTGAATGTTATATATGAATTTCACGAGATTTTGGTTGTTCAGTTAAATCATGATAAATCTAAAATTATTTTGTTTTTCTCAATGAAATTTTCTTTACTCTCCAGGATGAATCTACTAAATAAATACATTCATGTCCAAAATTAAGGTCACAGACATGTTTTTCAACATAATTCTAAAATTTATAGAAAATTGATTTAAAATTTTTATTGATATATTTTGAAAGAACAAGTAGTACTTAACCGTTAGAAAAAGAAGTTATTTAGCATTAACTTTGTAGAATTCCTGGATTGAGACTATTTATACATCTGGGATTTTTCCCTATAGTTTTACAAATACTGTACTAAGGCAAAAAAAGTTTGTTTGCAGTGAGAACGAGTTCTAATAACCGTTAAAGTGATTCCTTGAGAAGGAGCGCTGTTGGCAGGCTCTAAGCTGGTCAGTTTCAAGCTGAGCTGGCTGGAGAGTTACAAGTGGCATCTAAAGGGGTCTCCTGGCAGTGGAATCAATTCCAAACAAGTGGTACTCTTACAAGTAATGTCGACCAAGCAACAGCACATGACACCTGCACAGGATTCCTACTTGGCATTAAGCACATGAGCATGCAGAGATGGACAACGGCTCCTTTCCTTGTTGTTGGGTCTGTAAGAAAAATTTAAAATCAAACGGTCACTGACATTTAGCAGAGACTGGCCTTTACACTGGCATCAAGTTGTGTGTCCCTTTGACTGCATTTATCTGGAAAGAGTGATTATAGAGGAGCCAAAAACATTAGTCATGGACACCACAAGAATGGAGGCATATTCTTTTCAGTGGTGAATTGAGATTCACCAGAGAGAATGATTCTCATTGAATCTTCATCTAGAGAGAAAGTGGAGCTCACTTTTATCCCTCCAATATAACAGAAATTGACAGATATGGTGGCAAAGAAATCTCTTATTTGAGCCAAATAATATTGAGCAGTTGTACATTACTGCACATCTATGATGCGGGTACTATCAACACCTAGTGATACAGGCATGAGGTCCTTGAAGCCTATGTGAGATTATTTTGGGGTGTATGGACCAAGACAACATTTTTATAGAGAATAATGCATGACCACACAAGGCTCACATTGTTGATGAATTTCTTGAATAAGAGGACATTTACTGTATGGATTGGCCCTTGAGGTCTCTGTATCCTATTCCCATTGAACATGCTTAGGATGTGCCAATTCTCAGCGTGGCTCCCTTTCCAGGAGTTAAAAATCACGCTTGAGAAGAATGTGATTTGTTTCTACAAACATTTATTAACACCCTCATAAAAAGTGTGGCAGCTTGTATTGTGAAGATTGTATAATAGTGCACAGTGGTCACACTCCATGTTAGGCAGACTTTTCACAGTGTTTCATATGCCCTGTATCTTAATTAAAAATTAAAATCTTTTCCATATTGTTATGCTGCTATAGCATTTCTCACATTGTAATATGTCTCTCAGCCAAATTTCATGGCAACACAGTGAATAGTTGATCAATTTTCACAGATTTTATGTTTGTGACCTTAATTTTGGACATGAGTGCACTTTTACCTCACCTGTGTTTCAGTGACAGACTGCAAACCATTTAAGATGTATACATTATATTAATGCTTTTCTTTAAAGCAATGGGAGTGCTATTGTAGCAGGACCTCTTAATTTTGAATCGTGGTCAAATGACCTGAACTGGGATCCCACTCTCCAAACTCCAACATCATGCCAATGAGAGGATTTTTAGTCTTGACAGATTGAAAGTGTGCCAACCCTCTACTCTGCAGATTTTTAGTGGCCCAGGACTCAAATTCCCAACTCAGCAGAAACAATGCCAGCCACTACTTGGCTACCATAGCCATGATAAGGAATTGATTATTTTACAAATGACATATGGTGAGTTGGAGTAAAATAAAGATTTTATAATAACAGAAAATTCTAAATTTAAGTTTCATGCATTATAAAATAAGGCAACAATTACCTCTTAATGCTCTGTCTAGAATCTTTAAAGCAACTGTCATGAAAGGCCAGCATTTTTTGCATATATCAGCACCACTGCAACAAGTTCTAACTTCATCATAATCTGTCATATCAATATCAAAAACGAGTTCTTTTTCTAATGGATGAAAGTTAGAAGCGGTTCTTTGATCACTTGGCTACAAAGAAAAAAAAAAGCAACAGGAATTTAATTTGCGGGCAATTTCAGTATGAGTTAAAAGGCACAAATAAAAATTAACTAGGTGAAATCACGATTTTTATATTTATTCAATAAAGTATTATTACGCATGCTTTATATATTAGAATTTATTTACTAGAATAAATGGTACTTACGTACTATTGCAACAATGCCAACATTCAAGATAACTTGCTACATTGGCAACCCCAATTTCACATGTGTTATAAGAGCTGAATCGGCAACCACGTGCTTTGTTTCATATAATGCGGCTAAGACAGTTGCAATAATATATAAGTACTGAATAAACAAATTAAATGCAAATTCATTCTTTGTTATCTGAACTGTAACTTGTCGAAAAAATATCATTAGGATCCACGTGATTTATACATTCTAAAGCAATGCAAAAAATCAGATCTACATATACCATAGTTTTTAAAATTCAGTTCTGGAAAATAAAGGAATGCATAACTTTACTAATTACCATAAAATCCGGCATATAACGTACACCTACAATTTCAAGCTGCATTTTTTAATTTTTAGGTATATTCGTCATATAATGTGCACCCCCTCCTTTACAAAGAAATTTAAAATGTTAATATACAATGCTCTAATGTTTTAAAGTCATTTATTCGAGATACCAACCCAGGCTTTTGAAAAAATAGTATTCTTCTAGAACTGCAACTCTTTTAGTTCAAAAAGCTTGTGATTTCTTTTAAATAAACATTTTGTTATGTATAGAACTAAACTTTTTTTTTTGATGACCATCTCTTTTTGTTAATTTTAAAGCTATCATTTTTATACCGACGTATAACATGCACCTTAAATTTTGATCTTATTTTTGGTGTTAAAAGTGCATGTTATACGTTGGATTTTACAGTAAATAAAATTATGGGGAAGTAACAAATAATTCCGAGAAAAAAAATAAATTACAATTTTGCTCCTTCTCACACCCATTATTCAGCCAGATCTTCTATAGCAAATTCATTCAAAACTATTAAATTCCATATATAATTGTATTGAATAAAATAACAGGAAATAAGAAATCAATTGTTTGGAATTAACATGAAAGTTAAACAATTTGAATATTAAATCAGTTTGAAAAAGAATGGAAATATACATATATATAGTACTTACTATTTAGGAGATTTAAAATTATAATGAAACATAAGACAATATGTGTCTTATCTTACAAACAATTGTAATTCTTTCAGGATCCAATTACAGTTACTATATCAATGCCTTTAATGCTTGATTTATGCCAAAGTAAGATTAATACATACCTAGGCATGAGACTCAAATAAGCAAGCTAAGTTAAGTAAATAAAATCTAATTTTGATGCACTCCTTGGAAGCAATTTTAAAATTGCACAAATATGGTGCCAAAGCAAAACTTTTGAAAAAAAAATCACTGACCTTATTAAGTTTATCATGAGGACTTTTTCTGCTTTCTGACAACAACTCCAATTTTATTTTTAACAGAATATGGATCTATTATTTGACCATTGTGAAACACTGTCAAACTCATTAAAAATTTGTGGAAGGCTTTGAAAAGATGCCTCAAGGCCCAATTACATTCTCTAGAGAACATTAGACAGTTGACACAGATGTTCATTAAAGAATGGGAACTCTTGGATCAAGGACTGCTCAATAATCTCTTGTGTAGTATAAACAGGTGGAGAATCATGCAACCGCCACAGTTAGAAAATATCATATCATTCCTTAAAGGATTTTTTTTCCACCTTGGACACATTGTTTTGCACCAATATTATTTTATCAATAAAAAAAATGCCTTTTTTGCCCTTTTCATTTCTGGGTTAAAGTAAAAATAGGTGGGGCTAATTGGCAAAGGCAATTTTTTTGGTGACCAGAATCAGTCCCCAAACTACCTTTATGTAGCAATACGTGTTCCGAGAGTATCGATGTGAAGCCGAAGTAATGAAGAGCTGAATTCATTTTGGCATTTAGATAAACATTGCCAAATCCAAGGGGTCACCTATTCAACACTTTAGCCCAGCAATACTCAACTTGTGGCCTGTGATCCATCGGACCTTTCTGGGTGGACCGGTCATGGGCCAGTAGCACTAACAAATTCAATAATTTAAGAACAATGCATTAAATATTTAGTGAGAAATTCTTTCAATCAAGTAATCAAATATATCGGTTTTGTATTCGGTGTCAAGCTGGTATGAATTGAGAGAAAACTATTTTTCTTTTCGTAATTGTAACGGTTAGTGAGAACAAACAACATTAGAACAGCAACCATTTTATGAGTGGAATTAATTTTTAATTAATCCGCATGTCTTCTAAGGAAAAATTATCTAAAGAATATATGCTGTTTCAAGATGATTGGTATCTTGACTGTTTCGAAGAGAAAAAAAAAAAAAACGAATCAACAACTTGTTTGGTTTGTTGTGAAAATGTTATATTTAAAAAATATAATTTTGCTGGTCACTGTACAAATCTTTTAATGGCTCTTTTTCTGGAAGATCTCTTTTAAGACGAGATAAATTAGCCTTCTTAAAAGAGTCTTTGCAACAGTAACAAAATATTTTGTCAGTGGTAATGTCACAAAGTGCAGAGGTAACAAAATCATCCTATCAAATGCGTTGCATTATATGTATTGATAAACATATGAAATTGTTAATGATAAACATATGATTTGGTAAGGAAATTGTTAGTTTCTTAAATACTTCTGGTGTACTCTTTGATAAATTTAACTATTTGTTCAGATTTTTTTTAAGAAAAATGAAAAAGTATTTGAATAAATTTGAAACAAATATGCACAAACAATCCTGAACTAATTTTAAACAAATAATACTGATTTTAGTCAGCAATTCAGTGAAAACTCTTTGCTACCTCCATGCACTTCATAAATTAATATCCGAAATAAAAATAAGTGAGGTTTTGTCAAAAGAATAAAATTAAATTTTCAATGTACGTGGCAGCTTTGTTTTTATGTCAGTAGTATACAAACAAGGAACTTGGGATCATTCATGGAGGGAAATTGAAATTACCTCATAACTGAAAAAAAAATGCATAAAATCTACTTATTGTGAGTTGAATTGATAAGAGTTTTAAAATAAAAACCAAAATTACGAGTTTTAATATTTTAATCAATTTCTTGTGTTTTAAATGTTTTGGATCTTATATCTTCTCTCCTCCCCCATTAATCCTCTTGTAGTGGCCCACGTGAAATAGCTGTCACATGTATGTGGTCCTGCAGAAAAAAAGGTTGAGTCTCCCTACTTTAGCCTATTACTGCTGGCATCATATTCATTTTTTGCTTCTATGCTTTCTTCATCCTTAAAATACCTTGTCTCTTTTGTATGAATTTCATATTCCTAGTAGATTTTAACGTTTCATATAGAAACAACAACAAAAAAAAAATCAGTCAGATTTCAAAGGAAAATTACACAATTTGCGTGGTGCCAATGTCGCTGTGGTGATGCTAATATGTACCAGATTTTTAGTGTAATAATTAAGAATTACTTAAAATTTGAACACTTAGTGTATGAGAGTACTGAAAAATTTTCATAGTAGTTTCTAACAGATACTTATTGCTATATACTATATTTTTTAATAATTTATAGTAAGCTTTTAATTCATATATATATATATATATATATATATATATATAATTGCAAATCTTACATAGAATGTCACCTATACGGTTGTAATAATACGTAAGTACCAAAAAAACGAATCAAGCCCTAAAAATTCTTTTTAAAAACAACAATAGTTACATTTTTATAAATCTCATCTTTGAAAGGTAGTCAACAAATGTGCAAATGATAATATTGATCAAATATAAATCATAACATTAATCAGGAAATTATATCACAGAACTTACTCGGCATGAATACACGGCTCCTATATCGATTTTAAACGGGCACTTTTGAATTACTTCTTTCTTCATATCTTCCTCATCCTTGAAAGACTGATATCTCAAATACACATCATCTTTGAGAGTAAATGAGAATTCTCTGTTTACAAATAATTTATCTGAAAAATTTTTTTATTCAAAATTATTCAAATTGCGCGTTTATTAAAATTACACTTAGCAATCACAATTTAGAAAACAGAAAATATTTTACCGTCATCATATCTTAACCATTTGTGATACAATGAAAATGGAAATAATCGCCTATAATAAATTGGCAATAAATCTGGATAAACACTAGGATCAAAAGAGTTATCATTATGATTGCTTTGGTCAACTTCCATCATGATTTTCAAAAACACTCTAAATAGGAAAAATACCACTCGGGAAATTCTCTGATTGGAATCAAAACAAAATCCTTTTACTTCTCTAAAAATTGCGCGAAAGTCACTGTTGCCAAAAAAAAGTATCAACTAAAAAGAATGAAAGTATGAAAAATGCAATCTTAAGACGATATGGTACCCTAAAAATTATCAAACTATCGATTTTTTTTATTGGCTTATATGATGCTTTTAATCCTTCTTAATGTGTCTGCAAAATTTCAGAGTTGTATCTATATTTTTTATTCAGTTATTTATCCATTTTTGCTGCATGTCAGTAGACTAAACAAAGCTGCCACGCCCACTTTTCAGATCGTCTGCTAGAAAAAAGCTTGATAAATAAGGAAATAATTTTTTTTACTCCCGCTGATGAGTGTTTTAAGCTGAAATGAAATAATTGTTTTGTTTTGATTATATGAGAGTTATTCTACTGCGTTTTCTTTGAAGTTCTGTCCCTACAAATTTAACTATATTTTTGTACTCTGTGTTCTGAAGAGTAAGAAAAGTTGCTTTACGACAAAGGAATTTGGTTATTTCTCCAAAAGTTAAAATGCCTAGGCCTAAAAAACGTACTAAATCTGCCACAACGAAAGCTTTGAAGAGGTGGTTTTCAGATGCTAAGACAAGTTCAGAAGGTTCTAAAACACTAACTTGAGGTGTGCAAAACTAGAAGAAGAATGCAATACTTTTTCTCGTTTGGATGAAAAATATACTGGTATATCCAGATCTCCAACATACGTCATTATTGATAAAATGCATTAACAAATCTTTTTATGTAATACTTGCAAAAATGCTTCTTTGCGAGTAAATTTTGGAAGAGCCTATGGATTTTGTGAATATATTCAGGCTCTTAAAATTATGGAAAAAAAGAGTATGAATATTTGTGTACATGTTGTTTATTATAGTAGTATAGAACTGCGCATGAAATAAACTCTAAAATGTGTGTGTAATTTTTTTAAAAATTGTTAAGATAATGTTTTATGAAATATTGACCTTTTTGTTTATATATTCATTATACAAGTATATTCTTTTATTCTTGTAAATTTTTAAAAATTTGTGGTAAGCAGTTTGAAACAAACTAATTAACATTACATAAAAAGTTTCAGATTATTGGAGGAATTTTTTTATCATGCTATTTAAGAAATGAAAACTTTAAACTCATTTTTCTCCATGTTGAATTTTTGTACATTCACTGTTATTCAAAACCCTAAGGCTTTTTTGATAATTGAAGTAAGGGTTTGAAACTTTTTATACATGTTCTGAAATGTATGTTTTGTAAAACTGTGCATTGAATTAGCTCTAACATGTTTAGTACTTTTTCTAAAAAATTTCAAAATCAAAATTAATGTTTTTCGAGAATTTTTGTAAGTTTAACTATAAAAAAATTAATAAAAAATTAAAGAGCAGTAGCAGAAAAAAACCCATGCACAGTTTTATGTAGTATATTATAAGGTACTTGGAAAAAAATTTTTGAAAGAAAAGAAACATATTTAAAAAAGCCTTAGGGGTTTAAAAAATGTTTAAAAAATTTAAAACTTTAAATTTTACAAACATTTTGCAACAAATTAAAATTTTTTGTATGGAATTATTATTAAATATTAACCTTTATAAAATACAATTAAAACCAAATATCAAATATTAAAAATAAAAAAATTTTTAAAGATGGTACCATATCGCCTTAAATTACAAAACAATATGTCGCCCAACCGGTTTAGTGGTTAGCGACGCTGACTGCGGTGCCGTAGGGACTGGCAGGGGCGGCCCTACGGCCGGACAAACCGGACCCTTGCCTGGAGCGGCAAATTGTAAGGGCGGCATTTGGATCAAATTTGAAAAATCTTTTTTTGTCACAAAAAATTTGATATACTTTCTGAAATATTATTGGTTATGAATTTGATATTTCATTTAACGTATCTAATTATTTTATTTTATTTTGTACTCTGTTTATTTAATGACGGTTTTTTTTTTATGTTAAAACTTGAACTGTTTGAGATGGGAGTGTATGTTATAGCATGAAATTTAATACGCTTACACATTTTTCACAAGAAGCTTTCTCTCCATCCTGCAGTGAGGTAACAATGAACATTCCTTTCATCCTTACGATGTCCGGTTTCAGCTATTCAAAAGGGGACAAGGACAGGAGCGGCTCTAGGGCCGGACAAACCGGACCCATGTCCGGGGCGGCATTTGGATCAAATTTAAAAAATGCTTTTTGTTACGAAAAATTTGGGTGAAATTATCTTCTAAATATTATTATTTACATTTTTGGAAACGTGGAACATAATTATTTTGTTTTTGACTGAATTGAAAAGTCAACCATTGCTAGTAAAATGTGTAACGATTAAAAAAATAAATATTGTATTACGTGGTGATTTGACTTTACGAGTGTATGGGCACCCAACCTATGGATACAAGTAGACATACTTATCTTGACAAGATCTTCACTGCACTGATATAGAGGGGATCCCGGGAAATCGTCAGATTTCAGTACTTTTTGTATTCCCAGGAATGGCACGGGGCTTAAATATGGATTTTTTACTGGACAAGGGATTTCAACCTCGGCTATAAATTTTAGCTGACCCCACTGAGGCAATTTACGATTGTTCACCCGAAACTTCCTAGACAGAGGAATTTTCATTACCCTGGCTGTGAGGTAAGCGCGTAATTAGAGAAAAATATCACCCACGAAGAATCGAGAATTTTTTCGGCTTGTCGTGGGAAAGAGTAAAACCTTTAAACGTTTGGGTCAAATCTGTTCCTGTCTTTTGAAGATCGCTTCCTGAATTGAAAGTATTTAGTTTTTAAAGAAATAGCATTTCGTAGAGAGAGAGAGAGACTTTGATCAAAGTTCCGAGATCTTTATTTGTGTGAATAACGTATAGTAATTATTAATACTTAAAACTATTTATTTAATTTTTTTAAAAAAAATTTCGGATACTTGTCTTTATTATGAGCTATTTAATTGAATTAGTAATTTGAAGAAGGGAATGAACCACCAAACTGTTTTGAGGAGATGATTATATTTTTAAGAAATCTCTCAACTTTCTTTATTCATTATTTTTCTTAAGCAAACTTTCAGGTGTGAAGTTTACATTAATATTTATTCATATTTATGTAACATTAATACAGCAACTCCATAAACAAAAAAATCGGTTATGCAAATAAAATCTCTTAAATATAATAATTAATATTTTTAACGTACGTAATTGTTACTTCAGCAGCAAATAAATATTTTCAAGTATTTATTAAATATATTAATATTTATCTCTTAGTAGCAACATTAGAGAAATAACTGATTCATCTTCGACTGATTAAATTTCAAACTCTCATGTGAGTCAGTAAATGAACATTAATTTTAGATGCGATTTTTTTTCGAAAATTTTTTTTAAACCCTAACATTTTTTTCTATTGTTCTTCTTGTCTTTAGTCCTAAGAGAGATAAATTTCATTAAAAAATTATAATTTTTTAAATTTGGGGAAGATTTTTCCTCTATGTATATGATAAAAGTTGAAAATTAAAAAAGGGAAGGTGGTAACAGCATCTGCAAAATAAAGATAGTGTGACATATTTATTTATTATAAACTAAATAAAAAAATTCTTTTGTATTCGAATTAGTAATAATTTCTTTCTTCAGAATAATTATTTATTCCTTCGAAATATTTCTTTCTACAGATTTTGCATTACTACATTTGAAATTATCATCAAAACGTTTCGGAGATATCATTTTTAGTTCAAAAAGGGATAATTTAAAATTTCTGTCGCCTCACAAAAAATTTTACTAATTTTGCAGGGGGAATGGATGAAAATACATTTGGATACACTATTTATTATTTTAAACCGTTTTCAGTTTATTGTTTTCATGACATACATCTTTAATAAAATGGACATGCAACGTTTAAAAATCTGAAAAAATTTTTGAGTCGAAAACTAAATCGAAGATTGAAGACAAAAACGGTATATATTTTTCTTATTTTATATAATAATTATTGATATTATTTAAAAAAACTTGTTTTTAAATTGTTTGAAATTTTGATGTGTTTTCGGGAAGGGAAAAAAACCGGGAAATCAGAAACATTAATTACTACGTTAAGGGTGACAAATGTGCACAAAACAGAACATTTCGCTTAGAGCATCATTCGGCAAATTTCAGTTCTTCAAAATTCTGCTGTTATATACAGTTAAAAATTATGTCTGCTAAAAAGAGTTCTTGTTTTCCTTTCAAATTTATAAATATCTCTTGGAAAAAAAATACTCGTATTTACATGCACATTTAACTATTTGACTGGCTTATCTACAGAATTTATCGTTAAATGTGTATTTGATTTAACTCTTTTGTAATTTCTAGTTATATATTTGTGTTTAGTATTGTGATTCTGGTATTTCATTCAATGTTTTCTACTGTGTACGTTAAATGTCAGTTTACTTTTATGTCGAACCTTGAAGGGTTCGAGGCCGCAGTATATATTAAATCATGAAATTTGATATGTTTATACCATCTCCTGTAACTTTCTAACCCACCTCGGACTGGGGTCACTACGGACACCCATAAAATATCCGGCGTCACATAATCAAAGAGGGGGACAGAGGAATAAAAGTTTGTTGGAGATGGGGAGCTACAGATGTTTTATTTTACTCTTAGTGTTACTTGGAAACAAGCTCTTCGATCTCTACCATCAACAGACTCTAGTTCAAAAAATTGGCTCCATTGAATCTTTTGATTTAGCTCGTTTGAAATAGCAACAGGTAATTATGTTTTTAATTTCGAATTATTTTGTATTTTTAAGACTTAAAAATACCCCTGGTGTGCAAAACTTAAGCAACAATGTAAATTTAGCAGATAACCATGAAATTGCAGAAAAGGAGGTCTGGAGATCGTACAGTGAAACGAGAAGTCCCGTAGAAACGTCATGCGTATGCAAATATCAGGGAAAAAAACGTCAGAAGCGATGTGAGCGTACGCAAAACGCGTGATGTCGGCGCGCGCTGCTCAACAGTAGAATAAAATGAAGGACGGAGACGCAATTCACTATTTCCTGCAAGTGCCAGTAGTCGTTCGTGAAATATGGCTAGAAGAAATCACCTGAACGACTTCACACGTGGAAGAATGATCGGAAAGCTGGAGGAGGGGCGTACTGACACCAGTGTAGCTGCATAGTTCGGAATCAACAAAAGTGTCGTTTCGCGCGCTTGAAAAGCGTTCCAAGCCACTGGTACAGCTGTTAGAAAGGTTGGTGGTAGCCGTCCGAGGACGACAACTGCAGGGGAAGACCACTATATCATCCTGGGGGCGAAAAGAGGTCGACAGAAGTCAGCAAGCGCCATTGCTCAAAAACTCTGTACAGCAACGGGTTGACAAGTGGTGGCCAGACGCCTTCACAAAGGGAGCCTGTTCGCCTGCCGTCCTGAACGCTGCCTCCCGTTGAAAGTTGGCCACCAAAGCCACCGTTTACAGTGAGCCAGAGAGCACAAAAACTGGACAACTGATCAATGGAGTCATGTCCTTTTACGGATGAGAGTCGGTTCAGTACCAGAAGCGATTCTCAACGCGTTTTGATTTGGAGAGAGATCGGGACCCGGTTTTATCCCAGTTACATCAAGGAAAGACACCGTTACGGTGGTCCTGGAGTTCTTGTCTGGGGAGGCATTATGCTGAACGGGCGAACTGAGCTTCACATTTTCGACAGAGGGTCTGTAACCGGGGATAGTTATTGTGAGGAGGTACTTCTTCCCCATGTGCGTCTTCTCCGAGGTGCCATTGGCCCAGACTTCATTTTATGGATGACAATGCACAGCCACATCGCACTCTTGCTGTTGAGGAGCTGCTGGAAAGTGAAGATATCACTCGAATGGATTGGCCAGCGTGCTCCCCAGATTTAAATCCCATAGAACATGTGTGGTATGCTTTGAGGAGACGTACTGCCACACGCTTACATCATCCGGAGAACAACCAACAACTCAAACAGATGTTGATTGAGGAATGGGCACTCCTACCTCAAGAAATGTTGCACCAGCTGGTTCTGAGTATGCGGAAACGGTGCGAAGCAACCATTGTAGTAAGGGGAGGGCATATACCATATTAAGGAACATCTGCTTGTTGTTCTTCGTGATGGATAGACAATCATGAGTCACGATATTATGCGTTCAATAAAGCTTGTTTTTGTTTGATTAAATACCGTATGCGTTGTATTCCTTTTTCACCGCCGATGCTTTCGTCATCCTTTAAGTACATAATACTCTCCCTCATTTCAGAACTTTATGTCTCTCGGATGATTTTTCGTGAAGTTATGGCAATAAATCCCCCTGTTGCTTAAGTTTTGCACACCAGTGTAATATACAAATACAGTAGTGCTTTCTGCTAGGTACATCTCTGTAAATATATATATGTATATATTAAATTTTGTTATAAATAAATCCATTAATGAGTAACTTTATAACTGAAATGACTCCCGATTTAAAAAAAAAACAGGTTATTCTGATTTCAATAAAATTATTTTGATATATATCCATATTTATATTTAAATAATATTAAAAAATTTTTTTTTTAGATTAAATCGAAATAATTTGTTGAGAAATTTTTTCATAACAGAGTTTCCTTTTCCCGGAACGAACGGACGACCTTCAATTTACCAAATTAAAAAAAAAGTGGTTCAGTCTTTTTTTAAAGGGTTTCCCCTTTTCTATCACAAAACAATAAAAAGATGGGTTTCAGATTTTTTCCCCTTTTTTCATCATCAAGAGAAATTTAGTAATACATTTTAATTATATTCTTGAAATAATTTGTTTTTGTTGAGGAAGATCGAAAAGGATTTTAAAAAATTTTTTTCGAATATTTAAAGTTTGTAATTAGGTCAGTAATAAGGAATTATTTCATTTTCTTCTTCTTTGATGTAAAGACAGATAAATTTAGTAATATTATTTTTGTATTATAAATATATTTCCAAATGAGATTACATGTGATTATATTTAAATGTAATGAAAAATATTTCGAAATAACATTTTTCGAGGAAGCTAAAAGACAGAATTTTATTTGACTGAAAAATGTAATGTTTTTTTTAATTATTATTTTAAATATTGCAGTCTTTTGAGTATTTTTTATTAGTGTTAATTTTAGTGATTATAAAGTTTATTAATTTCTAAAAAGTTATATTAATAATATTAATGGAAAGTATTTTTTCAGTGGGAGTTGTATAAGTATAGAACATTTTTCTTAGATTAAAAATTATGTAAATTCATTTTATATTTTGTGCGTGCTATGTACAGATGTATATGTGGGTTTGTTGAAAATATAAGTTAAAAAGATTCCCTAATTTTAATACTGAAAAATATACTTTATTAGGATATCCTACTCTCTATATAGTTATCAATTCCAGATATATTAAACATAATTAAAAACAGTGTTCAAACGAAAGTAAAATAAGGGCTTTTTATTCTTTGTTTTAAATTTGCGATAAGATTTTAGAAAATCTGAAACACACACTGATTTTTAATTAAAATGGGTCAATTTTTGATGAATTCAAATTTTTTGCATGAAAGCAAAACACTCTATCTCAATTATTTTCATACTTCCCTTAGTACTTAATTTAAGTATACTTTTAAAAAAAAAATTTAGAATGTCTGAAGGAAGACGTAAAAAACTATCTGGTACGAATTTAAAAGAAAGTGAGCCCACATTAAAAAACAAGCTCACATTAAAAAACAAGCTGGAAGTTTACTGAATTACTAGCAAGGCCCTAGAAAAAAGGAAGACAGTATAGAATCGGAATCTGATTTAGACTTTCATGAAGAGGATGTTGCAGTTGAAATAAAGAGAACCGATAGTGACACTGCGCTTATAGGAACTTCTCCAGACAAAACCAACGATCACGATACTTTAACAATGATATTTAGCTCAGATCCAGGAACTTGGCCAACTATTCTATCAGACGCCGATACATGTCTTTTGGTGAAAGAAGGACCCCCTAAGCCATTGACAGAATATAATTTTCCTCATGACGCCACCGATCGAAGGTTTAGCTCATATTATTATACCAGAAATTTAAAAAACGGTGAAAAGTTTCTGCGTAAATGGTTAGTTTATTCCATTAAAAAGAATTCTGTTTATTGTTTTTGTTGCAAACTTTTTGGCGGTGTCATTAGTTCTCTTTCACAGAAGGTTTTTAAAGTTGGAAGCACATCATTGAAACTTTAAAAGAACACGAAACATCCAAGAACCATAGTCAAAGCCAAAAATCTTTTATTGAATTTAGTCAGCGATTACAATGCTGTAAAACAATTGACAGCGACTCGCAAAGACTAATTATTGGTGCGATGTGCTTCAACGCAGTGTAGCAACATTAAAAATGCTTGCCCAAAATTGTTTAGCCCGAAGTGGAAAGTGATAGACTATACGATTCCGGTAATGGTAATTTTTTGCAAATAATTCAACTACTTGCTAAATTTGATCCAATAATGGAGGAACATGTTCGAAGAGTGCTAAAAAATCAAGAAACTAAAGTACATTATCTAGGGAAAAATATTCAGAACGAAATAATTTCACTTTTACATGAGAACATTAAACTACAAATTGTTCATAAAATTAAACAAGCCAAGTATTATTTGATAATTTTAGATTGCATCCCTGATGTTAGTAAGATCGAGCAAATGACCTTTTTGATAAGATATGTGTGTATGTATTGAAAAATTTAATTCTAATGAAGTTAACATTAAAATTAATGAGAGCTTTTTAGGTTTCCTTCCAGTTGAAAGAGATCAACTGGAAAAGAACTTTCAAATTTAATTTAATCAAATTTAATAGTTGAGAAACTTAAGAAAATTGGGGTTAAATTTGCTAGATATGCGTGGGCAGGCCTATGATAACGGAGCCAACATGAGAGGTAAGAAATCAGGGGTACAATCTAGAATTAGGATGTTAAATCCACGAACAATCTATGTACCATGTAATAGCCATTCTTTAAATTTGGTCATTAAATGACATGGCAAAAGCATCATTAGAAGCCTGTAATTTTTTTTAATATAGTTGAAAAAATTTATTTACCGTAAAATCCGGCGCATAACGCTCACCGGTGTATAACGCACACCTATACTTTCAAGCTGCATTTTTTAATTTTTAGGTATATTCGCTGTATAACGCGCACCCTTTTTTTTACGAAGAATTCTGAAATGTTGGTATACAATGTTCTTATGTTTTGAAGTAATTATTCGAGGTATTATCCCAGACTTTTGAAAAAAAAAAATATAGTATACTTCTACTATAACTCTTTTAGTTCAGAAGACATGTCATTTCTTTGAAATAAACAGTATTTCAATATATGTAGGAGTGATTTTTTTTATGCTTATATCTCTTTAGTTATTTTAAAGCTATCGTTTTCGTACCCGGCGTATAACGCGCACCCTTAAAATTCGATCTTATTTTTTGTGTTAAAAGTGTGCGTTATACGCCGGATTTTACGGTATTTTTTTCATCATCAGTTTTGCGTTGTGTGTGGGTCATATTATTAAAATATATAAAAGGTATAATTTTATAACCTCTAAGTACAACTCGTTGGGAAAGCCGAATAGAGGCTATTAAACCCTTAAGGTATCAATTAGGAGGCATTTATGATGCTCTGTTTAGTGTTTATAATAATGCTGAAATTGACAACTCTATAAGAGATGAGGCCTCTAGATTATTAAATTGTATTAAACAATTTAAGTTCTTATGCTTCATCACTATTTGGTATAAAATCTTAAATTGCATAAATCCGATAAGCAAGCTATTGCAAACAAAAGATTACGATCTACTATCCGCTATGGAACTCTTAAGAAATTGTAAGGATTTTTTAATGATCTTCGATCGGATGGGGCTTTTGATGAAATGCTCTGTGATGCAAAAGAACTGGCCGACGAGATTGATATCCCTGCTAATTTTGAAGTCACGCAGCCACGTTACAGAGTTCGTCGCAAAAATTTTGATTACGAAGCACGAAATGATCCGGTGGAAGATCTTAAATTAAAATTCAAGATAGAGTTTTATTTTTTTGCTATTGACCAAGCAATTAATGCCTTGGAATGCAGATTTAATTTAATGAGTACTCATAGTAATTGTTTTCAATTTTTATATAATATTATTATTTATATAATTTAAATTTAAATTTAATTTTCCATTAATATTATTATTTATATAATTTATATAATTTAATATATTAATTTTATATAATTTAAAAGATACCCCTAAAAATTTAATAACTAAAAACTGTAAGAATTTAGAAATGGTGTTGACAGATGGAGAATCAGTAGATATAAATGCGCTTGATCTAGCAGATGAGATAATGTCAGTTTCAGCATTATTAGGTAAAAAAGAAAGCCCAATAGAAGTTTTAAAATTTATTTCAGTTTTAGAATTTGCGCCAAATCTTGCCATCGCATTAAGAATTTTACTTTCTTTGCCAATAAGTGTAGCAAGCGGAGAGAGGAGTCTCTCAAAATTAAAATTAATTAAAAATTTCTTACGGTCTACAATTTATCAAGAGAGATTAAATGGCTTAGCTATATTGGCAATCGAACATAAAAAAGCTGAACAAATTGATTTGAAGGAATTAATCAGAAAGTTTTCAGAATTAAAAGTCAGAAAAAAACACTTCTAATTTTTTGTTTATTTTGTTATTTGTTTTAGTTTTTAATGAATATATATACGTATACTGTTATGTTACTTTTTCTTTGCAAGAACTATTCAAGTTTTATAGGTGTGTATTTATGAACAATTAATATATTTCTTAAAATTATTTTTTATACGTTGTGGAGAGAGGCGGCATTTTTCATTTTTGTCCGGGGCGGCAAAACTGCTAGAGCCGGCCCTGACAAGAATAATAAGAGATTTTGATAGAGAGTTACAGGAGGTGTTTTATTTTAGTCTCTTGAGTGTAGTTACAAAAGGAAAAACAACCATTAGTAAACTATTTTTTCAAAGAAATTTGCCTGTTTAAATAGATGATCTCTTCTCTTTTATTTCACTCATTTGAAATAATAACAAGTAGTTATGTCCTTAATTTCGAATTATTTTGAATTTTTTAAGATTTAAAATAATATGTATATATACGTAGAGAGAAAGGGGAGGGGTGGCATTGGAGAGAGGGGCGGCAAAATTGCTAGAGTCGGCCCTGGGACTGGGTTCGAATCCAGGAGAAGACATGGATGTTTGTAAATGAATAGTGCCTTTGCGGCATGGGGGTACTCTAAATAGCCGTCGAGCCGCAAGTCCTCTCGTGTGGTTGGTGGAAGGGGAAGAGAGGTTGGAGGCCCCTGATCACCCCCAGGGTTTTCTCCCACTAAATTGGGGTGGAACCGAGCAAAATCGCACTGTCACCTGCATGGTGCTCAAAGCTAAGGTTAACGACAGGCGTAGAAATTCTAGCCCTTAGCCGAGATGAATTTCGCGGGCCTCGATCTGACTTCGTCAGGCAGGTGCATAATTTGCTTGCGTTGCATGTTTGCTAGCATCACATTTCGAAAGCACACGAAGGCTATTGGCGACGGACCTTGTTACGCTGAAGTGACGAAGACTACACTTCAGAAGCACCCCACTATCTAAATTTCCACACCTCGCCTGTTTGATTTTCTACAAATTTAGATCGTAAAAGAAGTATCACTAGCATTGCTCAAAAATAATCACATAAATTTAACTGTAACTTCTCTGTTGTTTGTCAACATATTGGACATGGATGCATGTGATGGCGGGTCGGATATGATTAATAGATATTTACCTAAGAATTTTAAGTATAAGATCCTTAAGAAAAGAAAATTCGATTATCAGAATTTTGAATGTGATTTACGTATCGCTCTAAACAATAGTGACGATTTTAGGGAATGGCTCGAACGATTCAAAGAAAATTCCAATACCGATTGGTTATTAAGACAAAGCAAAATTTCCGAGGATACAGTTCTGAATCAGTATTACGTCTGTCATCGTTCCTCTTATGCAAAAAAGAGAAAATATGAAGTGAGATAATTTTTATAACCACATAAAATGCAAATTCTTTAATTTCTAGAGTGTTTTCATTGTAAATTTTTTAGCCTGAAGCTATTTGTAAGATTATTGGTTTGACCGATTTTAGATTATGTATTTTCATTAAACAGTCACTTCATTGAAAATACGGGTTGCATTATATGATATTAAAACAAAAAAAAAAATGCTATGAATTTGTATATTTATTATTGGCATTATTATTATACTTTTTTGTTTGTTTTGTGCATACTTATGTGTACAATTATGTGCATGTAGCAACTAAGAGCAAATATTATTTAACTTGGCTTAACTATATTGTAGAATGCATATGAACACGACTGAATATTTCACCATATGTTTTAAAAGCATATTTTAATCATGCTATTTTGTGAAGAAATTTTTTTTTAATATTTTTACTTGTAAAAGGAATAATTATTCTAAATGTTCAATTTATTTTCCAAATTGATAAGGGAAAATTTACTAATTTATGAAGTGTGCTCAGTTTAAAAAGTATGGTTGGCTAAAGTGTAGATCAGGGGGAGGGGCTTTGAATTTGGTGATTTTTATCAAGATATCAGATAGATTTTTATCTAGAAGTAGCTTGGCAATCAATTTTGGTTGCCAAAAGAAATTGACATCGTCAAGCTCCCCTTCCCTAATCTACACTTTAACCGGTATGGCTATATATTTTTAGTTAATATAAAAATAAAAGCTTGGTTTCAAACCGATTCAAAGAATTAAATATCTGAACCTTTCATCTAAAAGAAAAGCTGTGTCTTCTCTGATGATACATGTATAATATTTAAACTGTTGTATATTTATCTTTAATTAATAACCATTGAGTCCAAACATCTGCTGTTTAATATTTTTTTCAGCTCAGCACTCTTTCAGCTTGAATAGGAATGAGATATTAACATTACTTATTAAAATATTCAGTTGTCCATTTTGATAATCAATTTGTTCAAAAACTCATCATACTCCCCAAGTAAAATGTTCTCTACAAGTTTGATACAAACTGTACAAACTATCTTACATCTGCTATTAATATACAGGGAGTCCAGGCTTAAAGTATCCAAAAGTTATGGCTTATATTAATTACGGAACTACCCGTCAGAATGTAATAAACTGTTCATCCATGGATTGGAAAACCCTCAGAGATTTTTCAGGTCTAGTTCAATCGGTTGCATGTGCATGTATTATTCAGCAATCGCAGATAATAAACTTTTTACACTTGATTTCCTCCCGATGCAAAAGGTGCTGTGTGTACTTTGGTAAATGGAATTTAAATCAGTAATGCATGTGCAGCGTCAAACCTCATTGAATTATGCATTAAAAATGCTTAAATTATGGAGTGATATTTAAAAAAAAATTAGCTTGGGATTTGTCTCTAACGGCTTTGATTAGAGGGAAATAGATTTTACTGAAAATAATTGTTTTCAATGTAATTTATTGTAACTAAATTTATAATTGTTTGTTGGATTGGTTTGTTGCAATTTCTTTTTTTTAAAAAACTAATAAAATTCTAATGCTTATAATTCTACTAGCTGTTATATCTCCCCCCCCTCTTGCTTCATTGAATATTACATTATGTTATATGAATATATGTTTGTACATTGAAGGAAAAAAATTTCCAACACCAAGAAAGACTTGCGTTAGCTAAACTAAATTTGTTAGGCAAATTTATACATTTGACAAATGACGTAGATTCAAATTTCGCGCTTTGCACTTAAGTGTGGCGCTAGTTGCACCACTCAGAACTTGCAAATCACTGTTGCTTTAAATGCATGCTGTAAAGTTCATGAGCATTACTTGTCTGGGAAATTTGACATATTGATGTCAGTCAGGAATGCCTTTAATAAGTTGAAGAAGCCACTATTAACAGCTCACCGTTTGAACAAGGCTGTGTAATAGGGCTACATACATGGGATTTCCTCTCTTATACTAATTTCTATCCCAGATTTGTCTTCATCTGATTCAAGTTCTTCAATGATTAGAGGAGTGTATTTATATATACTTTTTTGTTATTTAGGTCAAGGGCAGTTTCCCCATTAACATTTTCATTAAATGAAACATTTCTAGTTTCAATAATCTTCCTTTCTTCTGAAATCCAAATTCGATAACCTGTTGTTTTAATTGCATACCCGACCATAATACCCTCTTTTGCTCTCATATTAAGTTTTTTCCTCAACTGTTTGGGAATATCCACATCAGTTCTATAACCAAAAGTTTTTAAATGTTTAATAGAAAGTTTTCCACCACAATACAATTCAAAATGGGTTTTTGTCTGGTTCTGATGACAAATTCGATTCCATGTATAGGTAAAACATGTCAGAGCTTCTGACCTATTACTTAAACCACTACTCCCTAACATGTGTTGCATCATGATCAAACTCCTTGAGAGGTAAGTTTCTCTGTTCGGGTAAACAGGAGGAAGCGAGGCAACAGGAGGAAGCGAGAAGAAAAAGCTGAAATGTTTTGTTTTGAAATTATAGTGGATGAAAAGCGTTTAATATGTTTTTGCTGTGCTGTTTTGATTAAAATATATATTGATGTTTTCTTCAGTGTTGTCATCTATGAACAAAACTTCCTACATTTATTCTCACAAGCAATCCTATTAGGAACTATAACATGGCTTTTACAACATCTAAAGCTGTATAATTAAAGGACTCACTTATCCTATTCATTTCAGGTGAATATGTATTGGTCTTCTCCATCTTAATTCCCTGAAAATCCAAAAATTTACAGAATTCTTTATGAATAAATTCGTCTATTGTTGATCCTGATATTCACTATCTTGGTATTTAGGAATCTTTCTGCACATTTTTGATACTGGGTAAAACATATGAAAACATCAAATTTCCTTTTAATGGGGAAAATGGTTTCTTTTCTAGAGTTATCAGTTATTGCTTTGGTCGCCAAACTTTTTGACCTAACGGACCAGTAAATTCATAATTTAAATCCAGTGGACAACTAATAGGATTTTTTAAGTGTTAAATGTATTTATAAAAAAAATTGTGATCCAAGAACACAATCAATGCCTCTTAAAACATAATGTAACATGATGAGTGAGTATATTCCACATTTCTATGTGGACCAGTGAAATTTTTTCGCAGATCACCACTTTGGCGACCTCTGGGTTATTGTGAGAAAATAATTACTACCATCATGAGATGTTTCAGGAATGGAACAGATATTCATATGCAACTGCTCAAGTGGTTTCTTTGATCTGATTTTTAAAATTGGTTTAAACATTTTTAATCTCTTTTTAGCTATTTTGCAATCCTCGTAGTCCACATTAGTAGATTTTAACTTAGGTATTCCTCTAATACCCTCATTCTGATTATATCTTAAAATATATCAGCCATTGATATGGCGAAATCTATTTTGCCAAAGAGAAGTTTTTTACTTCTGAAGTGGACAAATTAGACTTTTTGATGTGGATACTTTTAGGATACTTAGGTTGAAAATAATGCAACCCATTAATCTTTCTAGCATAAAACTGTTTTCTTCCATCCCCATCTAGAAAAAAGTCAATTTTTCCTCATCTTAATTTTTCCTTTACCTCTCACAAAAGTACTGTCATTTTTATCCAGAGTTTGACCAGACATTAAATTCCTCCTTTACTTAGAAGAGTACATGGCATTTTGTAAAATAATATTTCTACTATTATTACTATCAAAATAAAACTTAACATTTCCCACACCCTCAACTGGGTTAGTTATATCTCCCTCAGTAAGTGACATAGTAGCATTACTCTTTGGTTCATAAGAAACAAACAACTCTTTTTATTATTACAAAAATGAGTTGAAGCTGCAGTGTCAAAAACCCATGTATAATCAGCAGTGTTTACATCCTGATTAATGCAAGCTTCAGTTACATTAATCAGGTCACTGGTTAAATTACTGTCACTTTGATTTTTACTACTTTTAAATTTTACATGAAAAAATTACATGACCCACTTTATTACGCTTAAAATCAGGGTCCTATTTTGCTCTTGGATTTCTTGCAATTTACAGGCTTAGATTTTATATTTTTACTTTTATGAACTTTTGCTTTAAGAGCAAGAGGCTTAGTATCTATTACATCTAGATCTTTTCTACATTGCTTAAGTCAACGACAGATCTTAATCGAGCAGCATAAAGCCCAATTTCCTCCTCTTCTAATATTCGGCAGTTGAAAAATTCATCTAATAGTCCAATGACATGGGCTCTTGTGTTGGGCTGAAAATGGTCCAGAAGTTTCTTCCAGGAAACTGTAGGATCACTAGTATCTGAAATAAAATTCTGCATTCAAAATTCTGGAGGTTACACTGGCTATTAATGTAACAGTGTTTCGCATTTTAAATGCATTTTCTTGAGCATAAATTAACCTGTGATCTTGGAAATTTAATCAATTAAACATGTTAACTAGACAAGTGCATTGTCCAAATTTCATTACTATACAATAATTTTTTCTGGGTGTTGGGATTTTTTTTTCCGTCAGTGTATATCTATATATGTATAAATTCTTAATATTGTCTTAGTCCTCCAAAATAAATTTCTGCAAAATCCATTTTTAGTGGATCTCTACTAAAAATAAATATATTTACCAAATTTCAGTTCTTATTCTAATAGTTCAGAAATGGATTTTTTTTTTATCAATGCCCATAACCCCCATGAAAATTGATTTCAGTAAGACCTGTTCTTAGCAGATTTCAGCTCAACAGAAGAAACATGCATACCAAATTTCAATACTGTTGGTCTAGTTGTATAAAAATCAGGATTTTTTTTTTATATATATACACCCCAGTAACTCCCTTCAATTCCCCATTGGAGTTAATTTTCACAAAACCCATTTTTAATAGATCTCTACTTCAGTAAAGAAACATCTTTCAAGTATGTAGCTCTAATAGTTCAAAAATAGGAATATATTTATCAATAAAATCCCTTAACTCCTGGCAACCCCCATGTGGTTTGAGTTCCGCAAAATTACTCAACATTCTGCCATTCCTGCTGAATTTCATCTAATAGTTCAAAAGCAAATCTGTCTTTTATGAATGGATCATGCCTGCCAAATTTCAAGTTTAGGTTAAATAGTTCCTGTGATATTGTGATGAGTGAGTCACTTTTCTTTTTTCTATGTATAGATAAAGGTGCAACCTTTAATTTTATGTTTGACAACTTATAGGAAGAGAAGACAATTTTTATTAAAAAAAAGAACAATAATTTATACTTAATTGACATTGTATTAAGAATATTTTAAATATTCTGGTTTTTCTACTTATCAGTTATAGGAACCATGAAGCAAAACATCCCAATGTGTAGAAAACGTAACAGATTCTGTTCTGTCATTATGATGGAAGAAAATGTATCTTATCGGATAGTATCACCAATGTTTGTGTATCTGAGAGCTTGGAAAAGCAGTCGCTAACCCATAATTTTTTTGCTATATCAAAAAATGTAAATGTTTTAAAATTACTTTTACATTTAAAGCTTTTATTCTTTCTAGGATGCTGAAAATTATTCTGAATCAGATTTCAAGTGTAAGGCCTTTATATCAGTGAGGATATTAAAAGGTGGAAAACCAGCATGCTATCACGATCCATTCATAAAATATGGCTACAGAACCGTGATCCAAATCTGTTTTATTCATTGTCATTCAATCGATAGCATGGAATTTCTAAGACAGTCAGAAGAAACAAAAAGGGCATTCATTGAATACTTTGATCAAGGTAAGTTTATTTGCAAAATATTAATTTGTATTCGTTATTGAAAAAAATATTTTAAAACTATATTGAAGAAGCATGTAGATTTTTTAAATTGTGTGTGATTCGGCTTCAGTTTTATTTATTCTTTCTTCATATTTTTTTTTATGAATAAATCAATAATATAACTCAATAGTTTTAAATATATTTATGCATATAGGAAATTGTATATTTGTATAAAATTCCCTTGACCAGGAAAGTTAGTGCAATTCCAACCTAATTTACTACAATCAAAATATGTTTGCATAGTTTAGGTTTTTCTGGTTTGGTGATATTTTTTAACAGGATTTTACATGTATACCCATATGTGTAACTGATAAAAGAGAAGATTACAGAATATTTAAAAAATGCATTAAGTAATTTTTTTTGTGTTTTTTTAAACTTCAGAGTTAAATAAAACTTTTTATGGTGGTAATTTATCTGCATCCAAGATAGACCACCAAAGTATACACCTTATCCTCCACTTTGACCATTCTCACTTACATCCATAAAGTGGAAATAAATAAATAAATACAGTAGTAGGAATAATATACATATATAGTATACATGTTATGCATTTTTCACTCATTATGTACCATAATTACACTTACAAAGATTGAATTTTTTTTAAATACTGTTTTTATAATCTGTTTGAATGATAGTACTATATTTATTAAAATCTAAATTGCATTTTTTTACATTGTCAATGCTTCTGAATATCAGGTGCGACTGAGAAGCAAAGGCAGGAAAATATGTTGGATGAGGGAAATTGAACAAGATACTTATAGTTAGATCAATTACAGGTCCATGTATGTTTTGAAAATTAATTATTCACTTCTTATTAGTTCTGATTAAATTATTTTATAATTTTGTAAATATAGGATATCTATAAACCATTTTACATTATTTTTTATTTTTCAAAAGAATGTGTTGAGACTTTAGGGTGCAGCTTTGAATCAATGGCAACTTAGATTTAAATAAATATGGTAGTAATAAATGACTGACTTATGACCTGTTAGCCTGATAGAACTCAATCTCTTAAGACTAAGAAATCTTTTTGTAATGCTGATACTGACATTTGGTACCAATATGCATTTTAAAACAGTCTCAGTGTATTAGTCTACAGATCATTTTTACCAAATCCAAGACTGCCACCAAATAGTATGATATACAACCAGTAATGAAAAACTTTCACACATATACTGGACCACAATAACTTTGTGTATAAATTGCTTTATTTTTTATCTTCTATTTTTTCTGAAAAAAAAAATATTACAATTTGGGATTTACCTTCTAAGAAAAGAAACATTATTTCTTAAGTTATAGGATCATTTCTCATCAATGGGCACATAATGTGTTCCATAATATGTACATATAGGTATAAATTTTTGTCAAAGTTTCATAGTTTTAGTACATATCTGTGCTATAAGACGAGTCCTCAACTACCAATGGCTTATTACAGGGGTGGATAACTAGCAGCCTGCCAAGACAGTCAGAAAATCTCTGAACCAAGATTTATTTAATGTGCTATTTGTCATGGGGAAAATTAAAAGTGAAAACATTGATAAAATGTTTAAAAAAATGTAAGATTTCTAATGTTTTGTGGATGGCACTAAGGATGATTTGTTATTGGATGTTGATGATGCTTTGGAAATTGATTCACTAGGTACATAATGGAATGCACTAGAGCAGGGTTGTCAAACTTGCAGCCCGTGGGCCTCGTCCTGCCCACAATGGACATTTTTGCAGAACGACAAGGATATCGGCACATAACAACATACAACAAATTATGAAAATTTCTCCCTAAGTAAGAAAGATAGTAGCAGAGAAGAGATGTCAAGTGTCAGGACATAAGCATTAAATTCTTCTTGTTCTTTAATTTATGTTAATTTTAATGTATCATTCGAAATAAACTTACATTTTTATGAATACTGATTTTTTTGCGGCCCACCTAAAGTTAAACCTTGTTTGTTTGGCCGAAGTTAGCCTTTGAGTTTGATACCATTGCCGTAGAGGATCTATTTACCTTAGATGATGAATGTGCTATGAATATGTCTTTACTTGAAATGGTGTTACTTTACAGTTTGGATTTGTGATACATGGGTGAGTCTTCTTTAATGGCACGACAACCCTGGGTGGGCCTTGGCATTCTCAAAAATTTTCTTTCAGTACTCTCGTTTTTAGGCCATGATCTTCCAATTAGTCTCTGTTAGGGTAACAAAACTCCTTTCTAGGCATTCAACCCACCTGAGGTTGGGTTGGCCCCTAGTTCTTTCAGTAGGCTTGACCAAAAAGATTTTCTGTGTTTTTCTCTAATGCTATGTAAAAGAGTAGGCATGCCAGCAGAATATCCTGTCTGACCTCATTTCCAATTTCCATTGGTTCTGAGAGATCACCCTGGATCTTAACTCTTTGCATGATGTTAGTGTGGTGAGTCTTGTATGAGCTTGTTAGGGATGCCAAATTCTTGCACAGCTTCAATGAGTAATTTTCTGTTTATGGCTATCATAAGCAGTCTTGAAGTCTACAAAGAGATGTTAAATTTCAGCTCCAAACATTGATGAGTGATTTGTTTTATTTTATAATGGTCTAAATTTATACAAATTTTAATTAAATTTTCTTTTTGTGTCTTGGATTTTTTTGGGGGGAGGGGGGACTTAGGTTCAACCATCATGTTATCTGCAGAAATATATGACATTTAAGAATAAGCAAGCCACTACCCAAATGATGTATTAGACATTTTATTTATTTCAAATTTAATGTTTTTTTTTTTTTATAAAATAATGGAACTTAAGTATTTATGTTAATAAACTTTAGCACAAAATCTTCGCCCATTTATTGCTCGATGGATTAACATGTAAGTACCTTTATTACTAAGGCGAATGGTTAGTTATTTAGACAGTATATTCTAATAAGGTAAGTTTTTATCAGAATGAATTTTTAAAAAAGAAACAGCAATATTGTCTATTTTTTAACTTGTTTTAATAATTACAATATGTAGTAATGTTTTGAAAATGGTTAGTATGCATACATACACACATACTATGTTATTTCTGAGTTCAATAGACCTCATGTATATTTTAAATACAATAATAGTCATTTTTGCTCCATTTTTAATATTATTCTTTGCTACATTTCTACTCGTCTAAAGGAAAAATATCATTTATTTCCTAGATGCTTTGTACATTTCCAAATCCCATGTTTCATACCTTAACTTTTTGATATAATCTTTAGACCTTTGTAATGAATAACATGTATATAAATGGGTAATCATAAAATTTTAAGTTCTATTAAAAACTTTTCTTCTAATTATATAATTGAACAATTTTCTTTTGCTGAATGGAATAATTTTTTTACCAAAGCATTTAAAGTTGCAAATTGTGATAGAAAAATCATATTTTCAGTAAATTATAATATGCTTAAAGTATGTATTATTTTTTTTTAAGAAAAAATACAGTTGGACCCTGATTTCCCTAACCCCTATTAAACAAATTTTGTGAAGGCAAAAAACCTCTATTTAATAATTAATAAACCCTAAATTAATGAGTTATTTCAACAGCCCCAATTTTTTTGTATTAATTTGGAATAGAAACAATTGGATTTCTTTTCAAATGAATATCCTTTTTGTCTGGAACAGAAAAAAAAAAAAAAAAAAAGACTTTTCTTGCAAGCATCAAATTTTGACAGGAAAGAGTGCAACCCATTATTAGACTTAGCAAGTGCTGATGAGTCGTGAGTGTAATCTATCACATGAGTTTTGAACAGGACAGGAAATTCTTTTCTGAAACAATCAAAATTGTTACATTTACTTATTTTACATTTGTTACATTTACTAATTGTTGTTATTACATTTGTAATTGTTGTGTATACTACTACTACTAACAATGTTTGGTACCTGTGAAAACAGACCTCATGTAACAGACAGATGCTATTTCCCCTTCTCCACATAAAGTAAAAAAAACCCCCAAGAATTAGAGATTTTTAAACATCTATTAATCAGTACTTTAAAATTTCTGATTAACTAGTGCACTAATAATATTTGTAGCTGCTGAATAAAAAGTGTGTAGTTTCTAACTAGGGATATTTTGCATATAGTTGCTTATTATAGAACTTGCAAAAAATTGCATTTTTGGAACTCTGATATTACAAATAACTTTGAATTAACAAATAAAATGTTTGGTCCTGATGAATTCCTTAAATCAAGGTCCGACTGTATCTTCATAATGTAATTACTCCAATATTTGAATTCTGTGAAAATAAAACAACTTGAATGAACGTTTAATTTAGAAGAATTGAAAGTTTTATTATTACTTAAGGGAAGTTGACATTGTTTAATTAATGATGTTTTAAAAATATTTCCAGAATAAAAAAAAAAACAAACAAAAAAAAAACCATATATAAAATTTTAGATATTAAAATTGTTAAATATTTTGAATTACATTAATGAATATATAAATTTTATAGGCATGTCTCCAAGTGAAGCAATTAGAAATCACGAAGAAATCTTGTTGTTAGAAGCTCATGAATATTTAGGAAACAGTAGGAATAATCCTCCCGAGTCTTGGGTTAGTTCTCTTTATGATGAGTGGTTCGAAGAAACTTCAAATCGTTTGCAAACAGATTCTTATCTTGCCAGGTATGAATTGGACAGTTAAAAAGTGTATATTTTAGAGTTGGATTAAGTGTAAATTTTATTGTTCTAAGATAGAAATTTGTACACTTTCGTAATCTATAATAAAAAAGCTTTTAATGTAAATTAAGAAAAAGTAGAAAAGAAAGATGGTTTAAATGCATATAATTCATTTTGAGCAATATGTATTTAATATTTTTGGTGTAAACCAAAGTTTTCTTTCAGAAGAAATGTAGATTTTACTTGCTGAAATTCTCAGTTTTTCATATTTTAACAAATACTTTGTTGGAACAATTTGCTAATTGACTTTTTTTGCTCATATATGCCATCGACATATAAAATCCTTACATTTAAAGATAAAAATGCAATAATGTGTACAGAAACAGAAAACTCTATGGTCTTGTTTTAATGAACTTGTGTCTGCTGTTTTTATTTTAATCATTTGCTTTAAAAATTCTTATCTTTACTGAAAATTTAACTTCAACAATTATAAAAAGTATAATCACTGTTGTATGCAAACTCTGAATTTCTGTTTTGTTAAATAAGAAAGTTTTTAGAACAGGGAGCCTTCAGTACAGCAATTTTTTTACAGTCAAATAATTTTTCATATGGTATTTCCTATTATATATACATATTAATTCTTCAAATGCTTTGACTGTATGTTTCAAATAAATCCTTTTAGAATGTATTATCATAAATTTTTTAAAAGTGAATCAGTTAAAATTTTAATGCATTTTGTCCAAGTTCAAAGTTATCAAAGATCTATTTCAGCAGCCAATTGATCAATAGTTAAGCTGCGTATTTGCATATTAGAAATTCTTGCTTTACAATGTTTCAGCTTTTACAGTTAGCTTGTATTTATTGAAAATTATTTTTTGTACTTTTGAATTTTTTCCACTTGCCATAAAGAATTGTCAGTTTTAAATTGGTATAAAATATTTAAGGTTTTGTTCTTTAAACCATGTAACCCCTTTTTTTTTTCTGTATATGTAATTACTAGCATTTGTAATGGAAGCATTTTATAGTAATCAAGATTTTTTTAAGTATGCTTACTTTAACATTAATGCTTTGAATGTGCCTATTGGGGCAATATATATGGGAGAAGTAGTATATATTTCGAATTTCCATAGTATTTGAGGATAATTTTTTTTTTGAATTAATCAATTGTGAGTCTTTCTCTCTCAGGTAAAAGTATTTATAGAATTTTTTAAAATTAGTTATCTTAGCAATTTTTTTAAATCCATTTCTTAAGAATATTTGATATTTTCTATGATTATATATCTATGTAACATGACTTACAATATCATCTAAGAAAGCCGTCCTTTATCCATTATCTAGCTTTTAATTCAATACATTCGTAACCTTTTGTTTTTAAGAAAATTATTCTTTCATCCAGCAACTTGAAGAATCATTTTAACATTTTATGATTCAAAAGCCATTGATCTTCCTTATATTGCGATTGATGAGTGTATTCACATTCTACATCTTCTATAAATGAAGCAAATGGAGGAAAATTAAGTTTATGTGCTCGAATATAATTTACAATTTTGGTGAATACTTAAAAAAAAAACATATTTAAAACTCTTTGGAGCACAATACTTGCTAGTGAATAATGCAATGAAAATATTAAAAATTATTGTCATGCTATTTGCATGTTTCTTTTAATTTTTTTTTTTTGCAGCTATTTCTTAGTAATCTTGGTTTTAAATAGGGGGCTGTATGCCTAAATGCAATGGTATCCTTCCTTCTTCAATCGCATGGCAGTCTGGAGTGGCCTTCCTAAGAATTCCATTCCAGGCTTTCCTATTCTTGGCCCAACTTTTCCAGTTTCTGCCATTAATAGTTTTCAGATCTTTCTCTAGGCAATCAATCCACCTCAGTCTTAAACTTCCTCTTTTTTGAGTACCGTATATGGTCTGACCACAAAGATCTTTTTTGTGATTCATTAGTTGTCCAATCTTATTAGGGGTCCTGCTCATTTTAAACCTTTGTGCTACAATGAATTTAACTATACCTGGTTCTTTAAAACGTTTATAAATTTTTAAATTGGTTCTTCTCCAAGTATTATCACATTTTAAATTTCCAAAAATACTTTTAAGGAATAATCAAATACAACAAGAGTCTCCATGTCTCTCTCGGTCATTGCCCCCCTTTCTGCAGCATATGTGAGAACTGTCCATATCAATGACTTGTAAATGAGTAGTTTTGTTTGTCTGGTGATGAAATTGAATTTTAAATATTTTTCCAAGTCCATAAAAACACCTGTTACCAGCAGTGACTCCATGTCATTGAATATGTTCAATGTTGAGCCTTAATATCTGAAATCATTGACAGCTTGAAATCTGTATTATCCTCTTACCAAATAAGGTTCATTAAAACTGGTACATGACATGAATATGGTTTTGAATGTGGTGGTGTGCTAGCATTAAAATCAATGTTGATAATGTTCAGTTTTTGTGAGAAAAATTAATTTAAATATAACACAAACTTAGATTAATTATCATCAGCATGAAGTAATCAATATCAACAATATTTCCAGAGGAAAATATTTTATGACAAGGCACTTCCCTTCACCCAGACAACTGGTATTATTCCATTTTGTATGAGTAAAACAAAGGAAATGAGAGTTGTAGAGGGTGTGGCAGCAGGAGTATGCTAGGTACCAACAGAAATCATAGTAGGTGCACCATCAGTTGCAAGACATACCAACTTTTCCAATGGTGACTTATACTTCAAAACCTTCAACTGCATCAAAAATATCAGCTCCAGTGATTGCATTATGCTTGTGACTAATTGTCAAGAGTTCTTCACTTATTTTTAAATCAACATTGCATCTGCGAAAAATAACAATCTGTTAAGGGATATGTCGAATATCTAGACTTTCATCAATTGCAATAGAGAGTGAGAATGAATTAATATCGCATTGTACTCTGAAGCAATACAGATCTTGTAACTTTGATCTATGGTCAAGTGATGAAGACGACATCTGAGTTGCACCCCCTCTCCAAATTACTACACCAATGGGAGGATTTTGAGTCTCGACAGTTTTTATGTGCATAGGCCCATCCACAGGGTGAGTCTTCAGTCGCATGAGGACTCAAACCAGTGACTTGAGAATGTAGGTCACAAGTTCATGATCTTAACCGCCGGGCTACCACAGCTCTTTGTTGCAATGTATTACACTTGAAATGTTGATATTGTTGAATTATGCAGATTTCTCAAATTCTTGGCTGTTTTATCAATTTTGCTAGCTACAGTATTTCAACGTACTTTATAATTTTTTAAAATTTTAAATGGACAAAATACTTCTACTGTTTTAATTGAACATTCACTCATAAATTCCCCTTTAGTAAATTGTCTTGATCTGTGTGCATGCGGTTGCCATGTGACAATATATAAATAAATTTTACAGCAACTGCTTTGTCTTCTACAAATTTAGTGAATACTCTTCTTTATTCTTGAATTATTTTCCATTTCTCATTTGTCTTCACAAAGTTTTGGAATGTATTATGTCATAGTTTGTTTTATGATTTATGTCATAGTGCTTTTTAAGATTATATTCTTTGCAACTGAAATGAGGTTTTTGTATATTTGTCATAATATTTTATTCTAGTTTTAAACACAAAAATATTATAGTTCCTATTTTTCTTGAAAATTATGATGTTCCTCTTCAATTAATCTTTTTCTTACACATTGTTCTTGAAATTTGAATATATTTTTTATTAAATAAGTTTTTAGTTTAATATGAATAAAAACCAAAGTCTACTTTCATTTGCAAATGATTAAGCAAACATTACATTCTATCTTTATTGCTTTGTGCTTAAAATTTTTTTTTTTTAAAAAAAACCCCACCTATGATGGATATTCTGTTGTCCAGGCACTCTGTCTCCATCTCTCCTTGGAGATGGAGACAGAGTGCCTGGGAGATATGGAGGAAGAGAAATAAATGTTGTACAAACAGAATGAATCTTGGTTACACTTAAGTGAATAATATGCCTAAATGCATTTAATAAATTTAATTTATTATAGTAAAATTAAGTGAATTTTAATATTAAAAATAACTTTTAATCTAAAACTTATTTCTATTATCAAATAGGATTTCTTTTAAAACAAGAATAGGTAACTAAATTTTTAAAAAAATTGACAACAAATAAATTTCAAAATGGAAAAGTTTTTAAAAAGTCTCAGTGGGCCACCTTTTTGACATGCCTGCTCTATAAGAAAGTGTTAGTTAAACACTTTCAGTTACATATTAAGGAAAAAAACCCCAAAATTAGTTTTGAGAGGGTAACCTCGGAAGTTAGTCAGATACTAGGTTTCAATTCTTTATCAAACCATTCTTTACTGTGTTATTAATCATATTTCATTTTAAATCATGATTATTAATATGTTGAGGAAAAGTCATAATGTTCATGATATTCAAGTAAGCTTGTAGGCTGCTTTTTTTTTGCTCTTTTTTTTAAATTCACTATCTACATAATTTCAATTTTTTTAAGTGCACCTTGGGGGTGCTTATCTGGTAAGTATAATGATTGCAAGTTTCTATTAAAATAAAGCCAGTGGCTAAAATGATAAATTTTATTCCATGATTGAATTAAGAAGTATTAAAAAAATTATAATAGTGACTGAAAAAAAAGCATGTAGGATCATTTAACAGTTCTATGTTAAAATAATGTGAAAAGTTAAATTGTGTTTGAGATTGAAAAAGGTAACAATGATTTTATTTAAATTCTATTAGATTATATGCTGAGGTAGAATTAACTTTCTTCTTCTTCGAATATACAAAACTCAATTAAAATGATAGCTGAAGTATCATTTTCTAAGGTAAGCAAAGTCTTAATTGTTAAGCAATAATGTTTAGTATAAAAGAGCCTCAATAGAAACCTAATTTTCATTTCTCCGTTTTATGTCATGTTGCACTTAATTAAAGATTCACTTTTTATTATGGAAGAATACCTCTGAAAATTGTTTATTTTTGACAATGCCCTTTCGTTCATTTAGCATTTATATGCTAACAGGTTTTGTTAACTGGAGACCAAGATTATATTTACCAAAATTACGTTTGGTAAGTTGACTATATGTGTATACACAGAGAGTGTTTTTCATAAAGAGCACTTCATGTTATCTATAAAACTGTATAGATAAACATGTATAGATAGTTGTATAGATAAGTATAGACAAACAAGTTATCTATACTCATATATTTATATAAATACAGTAAGTTATTATTATACCAGAAACAAGGTGTTTCCTTTTTTCAATCTTATGTTATTTTTTAAATTAATAGGCACTAAAACATTGTGAAAGTGTGTATATAAATAAAAGGTAAATCCATAAAGCTTGTTTGTCCTCTCTTTGCTGTCCCAAATCTGTAACTTTTTTGGAGAACATAATTATCCTTTTGAATTTTCTTTTATATTTGAAGATTTGTACTTTTGGAGGTTTTTATTCTAAATAGTACAGAACGTTTCTTGACTAGTATCAAACCTTTTCTCTTAGGTGTTAGTGGTTTGAATTTGAAAAGTCATGGTTGTGGACATTTTTTTTTATCACGCCTTGCGTATGACTGTGTTTTGTAATGCAAGTTGGTGGAGAGATAATTGCAAGTTAGAAAGAGATATTAATTATATAAATTGCATTCTGTTCTATAGTAAAAAATTTTCAACTATCGATGTTAGAGTTAATTTTTTTTTCATTATGATAAATTTAAACTTATCATAATTTTCTAATCCTTAGTTCTTAGCTGCAATGTATTTTCTTCCAAATTTTGTTTACCTTATATTAAGGCCTACTTGTGTAATAGTTTTCAAGGTGAAAGTTTTTAATACAATTATTTAAATGAAAATAATTATTTTCAGGGCTTAATTTGTCTTTTGTGAACCTGGCACATTATTGAATTATGTTTTTGTTTAAGTTAATTGACATTAAGGGGTAACCCCCTTAACATGTAGGAATTAAATTGAATTAGAAGTTATTTCCATTCATATACTTTGTAAATCAATTTCTCAAGGATTGAATACCCACAATTATTATTTGGGTATGTCTGAGAAATATATTGTGATTTCTCTTAGTTTTTTTAAAATTTTTTTTTATTACTATGTGAATAGTATATAGTACTTGATTTTTGGTTAGTGTCTTTTCAAATAGCATATTATAGTAAATGTTTATACATTTTGTAAAATATATTCATGGTAAATAAGTATTCTCCAATAACTAAGATCATTAAAACACAAAATTCTTGATGTCATTTATTAAAACTTGACAAATTTAGATATTTTTAAAAATTGGAAAGAAAGTGCATCATCATATTTTCAATGTTTTTCAAAAATCGTATTAAAACTTACTTGATTTCTAAATGTAATTTTAAAAAACTCAATTATGTATTTTACGTAAAGAAATTCATTTTTGTTTAAAACTATTTTGCAAATTATATTTGTAGGGCAGCTGAGTTTTGGAGAACTCGAGAGAAAATTACTCAACTACAAAAATCTACAAGCTCCAAGAAGAATATTGTGAAATTGAGCAAAACAAAGGAAGACTTAGTTGAAATGGAAATTTCTACAGATCCTGAAATCTCAGAGGATGACAATGAGAGTGATGATGAAAATCTCTACGACAGTTATGATGAAGGCAACACTACTCAGGTGTCTCCAAATCATGGAAACCATGAAGATCAGGGCAAATATTCTGCTTCTACTTCACTGATGAAATCGAATATGACAAATAGAATGGAACGTAACAGAAATCACTGTTTTTATGTAAAAAAAGGTAATAAGGGCCTTAATTATTCTTTTATAAATATTGTACCATTACACGCAACTACTGGAAGTAGTAATAAGAAGAAAAGTAGCGCTTTGGACATTATTAATAAACCAGTCATTAGTATCCCAACGGTGAATGCTGTAAAGACTGTTCGCATTGGTGAAGAAAAAGCTTTATGTTCTATGAAAAATGATTGTGAAGTTCAAAAACTGCCAGTAGTCAAAGCCTTACCCTTACCTTCAGTCATCAGAAAAGGAAGGGATACAACAAAAGATCATGTACCAAATATGAAAACTAGTGGTAGTGAGGTTCCTAAAACATTGAAAGAAATTGTAGAAAAAACCAACATTAGAGAGAAAATTAATTTACATACCGTTGAAAACAGTTCAGTAAATTTTGAGAGTGAAGAGTTTGGAAAAAATATGGATTTTTATAGAAGGAGTAATTTGCATCATTTGAAAGGTAGCTATAGAGACATTAAAAAATCAAAAAAATTGGATGGAAATTCTAAAAATATTGACACTGTTAGGAAAACGGATCTCAGCGTTGTAAAAGGCAACTGTATGGATTTTAAGAAATCAAGAAAATCAGAAGAATCGGAAGAAATTCCTGTGGATATTGATGCTAATAAGATGAATAATATTGTTGTCATAAAAAGCAAGTGTAAAGATTGTAAAGTATCAGAAAAAGTCGGATTGAATTCAGATGCTGTTGCTGTAAAAATGGATACAAATGTCCAGGAAGTCAATTGTAAAAACAATAACCCATTTGTTGCCCCCAAATCTCTATTTGTAATGGTTAAAAAGAAACCCTGTGGAGAAAGTTCTTCAAATGAGGTTAAACAGTCTGTTATTAAGAAAGAGACTCTTACATCTCTACTGCAGTTTCTTAGAAGATTAAAAAGTTTTCAAGGTAAAAATAACAACATTTTTCTAAAAAATAAAGTTCAATCAAATCTTCAACATGACTCATGTAGATCTAATACAGAAAGTGAAAATACAAAGTTAGTATCAAGTAGGATTGATAAAGGCATTCAGACTTCTCCTTCAGTAAACCTGATTAGTGTCTGTGCTGCAAACAGTGTGAAAAAAATTGGTAATTCTGTTAGTAAGATTGATCAGTCTACACAAACTTGCAAAGATAAAGGTACTGGTATTAATCAGCAAAGCTGTTTGCAGAGTCTCAATTGTGATCTCCAAAATTGTTCCTTGTCTCATATTGAGAAACCAGCCACCAGTATCCAGCAAATACAAAGCAAACAAAATTCTGGGTTGAGTAATAAACCCAAAGTAGTCATAACTATCCGTAATAAAGAAGAGTTAAAAAATTATTTGCTGAATTCTGGTAAATCACCAGTTACTGCTGATCAAAGTATTCAACATTCTGAAAAATCAGAAAAGAAGGAAAATCAAAGTATTGATATATTATCCACAAATATTTGTAGTAATACTGATCAAGATAACAATTTAGTTATTCCTAAAACATATTGCAATGCTTCTAAAATCTTGTCACAGTCAAAAAATCTATCCAACTATTCTGAACCTAGTATTACTGAAAGCTCTGAAAATTTCGTTGATAATAGTGATCAAGTTGACACATTACCATCTTCTGGGAATTTATTTAGCTATATTGATAGTGTTTATGCTCAACAAAGACTTAAACTACAACAAGATAGTAAAGTTAATGGCATATCTACTGTTGAGAAAAATACAGTTGACACTTCTGAAGGTCAAGACTGTCAGGATGTGGAAATAAGTTCACTAGTTTGTGGTTCTATTAATAGTGATTTTGTACAAAAATTTGGAAATTTTGGTGAACAGTACTCCACAAGTGTTGGTGACAACATTGACCTGCATAATGCAGAAAAAGTGTTTGATCAACTGAACAATGATAGTCACTTAAATTATTCTTTGCAGATGTTTGGTAATCCTTCTGATGATATTAGCTCTTTACAAAGCTCTGAGGCTGTCAGCTCAACGAGTGACTGGCAAGATATTTTTTCAAACTTAAGTGAATCTAAAAATGAGATTGATAACTTTGATCTTCACCTTCCAGCAATTCCACAAAACCCTCAATTGGTGAATTTTTGTAACAGTTTGAATGGGGAAACATCAAATGGATCTGAACACATAATGCCAGTAAATCAATTACCTATGTTTCAGGAAGATATCCTGAATCACCAGGATAATATTGATGACAATATTATAGAAATTCCTGAAAATTTACTTGATAATTTAGAAGACCTAAGTCTTCTACAACACTTTTTTGATTTTAGGGACTCTGATCTTATGGGCGAATTGGAAAGTCACTGTCCAAATGCAGTTTTGAAAAAATGGGACTTAGAAATGGAACGACTGAGAAACCTGTTGGTACTAAATATCCATGAAGAAGACATAATGGAGAGAGCAAATAAGTTTTTGGAAAAGATAGAAGAATGCATTAAACAACCAGCTGATTTATCTACCTTTTTTGCTTCAGCATGTAATATGAATGATAAGTAAATGAATTGCTTACAATCAGTATTGTTTGTGTTTTTTTAACTATGTGAAAGAGCTTGTTATTTGTTTATGTATTAGTTGTTTTATTGTTTTGGTTCATCTTATTTTTCGAATAAACCATTTTCTTTCAAGTCTGTTATTTTCATGTATTAGATAAAAGTTACATTTTGTGCTGAATAAATGCCATCATTTAGGTTAATCTTTTTTTAAGGGTTTTACATTTATTTTCCCACACTGAACATATGAAATTATTCCAGCTGCAATTAAAGTATGCATTTGAATGAGCTACACTTGTATCCTAAAGTATATACTACCAATATTTAGTATCATTCTTGAATTAATGGTGAGTTGTATTTTTCTGTATTATTTGTTTACAACATCTTTTTAGCTATTGCATGAGTTGAATTTACCATTACTGTTATTTTGTCCCAATGTTTTAGTAATAACTTCTGTTTTTATATAATAGATAAGTATCAATACCTATTTTACTCATTGATTTCTTAATTGAAATAAAAGAAATAATTTAGTTTCTATTTGATATTACGGAAGCATCACATTGGCTTAACATTTGAACAGCAAGGTTTAGTTAACTTCATTGCATTCACAAGTATTTGTTTTGCAATATTTTATTTTTCTGTAATTTTGATTTTGTGTTTGATTATAATGGGTAAGAGAAATTTTTTTCTGAAATTCTGTGTATGGTGGATGGAGAGGGAGTTTTATTAATGTCGCACTATAAAGCGACACAAGGGCTATTGGTGATAAACCTTGTAATTTTGAACCTCAGTCAAGTGTCAAAGATGACGTCTGAGTTGGCACACCCTCTCCTAACTACTACATCGTGCCAACAGTGAACATGAATCGGCCCCTACAACTCATTTTGTCTTCAGACTCGAAGCCACGACACAAATCTGTGACCATAACCACTAGGTTACTGCAACTATACGGTTTTGTTGGAAGTCTAATTTATGAGTTAATTTATTTTGTGTTATCCCTGCAGAAAATTTTTCAATTTTGTATTAATGTACAGGTATTCTGAGTCCAAATTCTTTACTTTGGCATCCATTAGAGATAAGCAAATTTTTAAAGGTGATGGAGATCATAATTTATGAAAGGATGATCATGGACTGTTGGAACAGTTGTATGTACTGTGTAAAAAGAAATTTATTGTTCAATAAGATAATACAAGCTTGAGAACCCAAAACTCAATGAGGTAAGTTTTCAAACTTGTCATGGAATTGAGAATAAATAGGAGCAGGTAATTGTGAAAAATTTACTGTAGAATATTACCATTGGATTGTGTTGAGGATCAACTAAGTAGGTGACTACCCTAAAATTCATTCATCTTTTGATTATTTATATGACTTTGAATTGTATCAGTAATTGGAAAATATAAATAGAAAATTTTTTCATTTTGATGTGCACTTTTTTTAACCTTTTAACAATCAAGCATAACCTGACTTTGCAAGGGGGCCCTAACATACTCTGTTGCACCATTGTTCATGCAAACTCCGTACAGAACGTTATTTCGTTTTGAATACACACTTATAGTTTTCTTTTAGGTTTTTTTTTTTTTAAATCATGGAACCCCTAGGTATGTCTCGTAGAACCCCAAGGTTCTGTTGAACACAGTTTGAAGACCACTGATTTAAAAATAAGATCATAAAGGTTTTTCTTGTAAAGGTATCTCAGTTCTGTATTATTTACTTTTTGTTATAGTTTTCTAGATCATAACAATTGTATCTAGATTTAATTAATGAAGACTATGGAGCATCTGTGCAACTAGAAATTTTATTTACTTACTCTCATTTGCATAGTATCTATTATGAACTCGCACGTATTACAAGTAATAAATATTGCAATATAAATTAATAAATATATTTAACATTTTTCCCTTTTAACAAAGATCAATGTCAAATGTATTCTTGTATAGAATAGTCAAAGTGAATATTGGTTAAGTTTTAGAAGCTTCTTGGACCAATCTTTCCGAGTATTTTCAAAGTAATGTCATTCGGTAATTTATTATTTTTAGTGGTAGTTTTATTTTATACTTCCTTTGGGGGTTTATTATCTCTTCTCCTTTTCTACAGTTTGTTTTTCAGTGGACATTTTGTTTTTTATGTATTTCCTTCCTTCATCAGTTGTAATTTCACTTCATTTAGAACTTCGGAGCTTTTTTATTTCTTTTTTTCTATGTTTTTCACCATTTGATTGTTATAAATATAAAATTTTATGGAGTAATGTCTTTGTTTGTTTCCTAAACAATAAATGCACAGGACTTGTTCTGATGCTATCAGGAGATGTAATTTTGTAATTTAACAATCCTAAATAGGGACCTTCCTTTGCAGCTGATTGAGCTTATCACACAAAAGCCCATTGCTGTTAGATTATGGAAGGTATCACAAGTTATATTGATGAGGCTGGAGCATGTTGGACAGAAATGACGTTTGGGCTTGCTGTACAATCATTCTCTTGCTTGGCATTCCTGAGGCTTCATTCTGCCTTGTAGCAATTATTAGTGCTGTAAGATTTCTGTAGAGAAGATGGCAACAAGGGAATCGAGTTTTTAAAACCGAAGGAGATTAAGATTTGAAGCAAAGTGAGAATCGAGATTCGTTAAAATGGATTTCTAGTTTGTAAAAATTCAAAAATTTATAAATAGTTGTTTAAAGATTCAGAAGCTGCTGCCATGCTTGAAACCTTTACATTGAATGTGCCAGACTTAAGCATAGTGCCAGCATTGGGGTAAAACTACGCCATCATGAAACCTCAAAAATACGCTACCATAATCATTTTCAAAAGGCTAGAGAGTGAGTTCCAAATTAATTTTTTTAATGCTTTTTGTATATTGAGTTTATTTATATTTGTCAACATATGGGCCTATTTTCTGAGAATTAGCTCACCAATGCATCTTTTTAGTGGAAAACTGCATTATATACGACAGTATAAAATGTTTATTTGATATTTGTCAGCATAGATATGTGCATATTTTTTTTATACTTCAGTATTATAGATCTATATATATTATTATTGATGATTGTACACCAGAGTGTATTTTCTGAAAGCATTTACTCTTATTACATACCTTGTTATATACTGTATATTTGTGGAGTTCTTTATATTAAATATTCATATTTTTTAAAATAATTTTATAAAATGGCATTTTTAGAAAAAATGAGTTAGTCTTTTAAAGAATTGGGTTTAGAAGTGAGTGACAGGTTAAGGGTTGCACAGATTAGAATGTTAATAAACAGTGAGAGGATTATGATGGGACCATGTTAAAAACCTATTGGACACCATTATTGAGAAAAAGGAATATGATTTGGAAAACGAAGCTGAAAAATGAAATTAGGTGGTTCTAATGTAGAACTAAATGCAAAATCTGGAAATCAAAAGCAACATCAGAAATTACAGAAAATTATTCCAAGGTTTGATCCAAAAGAAGAAGAAATAAGTTTTTACTTACAAGGAGAGGGCACGACTAAGGAAATTCATTTCGGGTCGAGACTTGGTGTAATAGTACTCCTTTAGGGTGTTCAACCCTTAATGTAATTCCGTCGAATGGCCAGTCAATTCGGAGAAAACAGCATTCGAAATTTATGCTTAGCTTTTATACAATTAAGTTTCAATTTTTTTCACCAGCCCAGTGGCTCGATTGGTAAATCGTCTGCCTTCAATGCGGTTGGATCTGAGTTCGAATCACACAAAAACGTTTTTCTTTGAATTCCTTTAATTATTTTTTTAAATAAATAAATTACATTAAGGGTTGAACACTCTAAAGGAGTACTACTATTACACCAAGTCTCGACCCGAAATGAATTTCCTTAGTCGTGCCCTCTCCTTGTTAGTTATTTTTGAGCGGCAGGCAAAGAAATTTGAAATAGAAAAGGAAGAGTGGTTTCCCTATTTACTCTGCCTCTTACCACCAGATATTGTTCAACTTATTTCAAGAGAACCCAAAGAAAAATGTGAAGATTGCGACCATATAAAAGAATTGTTGCCAAGGAGATTTAAGCTCAATCTGGAGATCTTTAGACTCAAGTTTGTTCAGCACCAGAAAACATTTCAAGTTGACTAACTATTTCGCTGAATGGATTGCTGGTGTTGACGCAACAGAATACAAAAAATTGAAGGAACTCATCAAATGAAGAGGGGGGGGGGGGGTATGAAATTCTAGAGAATTTTGTGTATTGTTGGGGTAAGATTACTTCTCCAACTGAATTAACTGATATGCTTGACAAATATGAAAGAAGAAATAAGAGACCAAACTCTAGAGGGAAATGAATATTGATTATTAGATGAGAAAATTAATTTCTAATGGCATATGGAAATGGATATAAATTTTTGGCAAACACAAATCTCTTCAGTGCTGTAAATGTGGTTCCAGTTAACATAAATAGCATTGATGAAGATAAGTTTTTAGTACCTTATACAGTTTCAGTAGAAGTGAATGATCACCAAATGCATCTTTTAAGGGATATTGGTGCCAGTGTAGATTTTATTTGTAGAAAGTATATTACACCTGGCCTAGTATATGCCACCTTTACTGGCAAGATTGTGTCTATCAACCTCTTGATGAAAATCCTGTATGTTTTTCCCTTGTGCAAGTTAAAGATCTCCCACTGTTCATACAAGCAAAACAAAAATACAGATAGTTTAAACAGACCAATTATTACCAAAATTACAGAAAAAATTTTACAAACTATTTTTTTATCTTTGATTTTTTAATGTTTCATGTTTACAAAGCTTATTTTATTTTATGTGTCTTATTGCTTTTGCCCTCCCCTTTTCATAATTTTGTATTCATGGCACTCCCTTCATATTGGCTAATATCTATCTAACATTGGTGACTTTTTCAAACTGAAGCATTTTTCTCAAGATTTTTATAGAGAAAATGGCAACAAGTAGAAGTGAGTTGAGATTTGTTGATATGAATTTCAAGTTTGTTAAAATTTGTAAGAAGCCCAGTGGCTGAGTGGTTAGTGTATCATGCCACAGGTCTGGGCAAGGTTGACTCAGCCTATCATCCCATTAGCGGGTCGATAAATACCAAGCTTGCTTGTGAACTTAACACTGGGGGTTTCACGTGAGACTGACCACCTGACAGGAACATCTGCTCATGTACCTCAGGGCCCAAGGTCATGAATACTGAGTTGGGCACAGTAGGCCTTGGCTCTCATGGCACGACTGAGTTAAGTTAAAAATTTGTAAATTGTGTCATGTTAAACAGTGGTTTTATGATTCAGAAGAAGCTATCTTCCTTGAATTGTTTGCTTCAAACGTGCCTAACGTTACAGTGCCACCACCTTTGCACTATCGGGGCCGTAAGGTGTATATGGCGGTCTGTTGTTCAGTATGACCTTTCAGTTTCAGACATCTCGACCACATTCAAAGTCATAGGATTGGCTACTAAGTTTTCATCAATGTTATTTTAGTTTTTAGGTTATTTACAACTGGAAAAGATAAATGAGTAAAACAACTGCAAGCAGTTTGATACAATGCTAGTTGCGTTATGACCAAAAAGTAATATGTATATGAAATTTCCACATAGTTTTATTGATAAGAGTATTTCATGTAGTATAAATAATTTACTTTAGGCAAATGAATTTATTTTTGATTAAATATGTTCTTTATCTTGCAATTGTGCTAATGATATTCTTATATATCTAAAAGATTATTTTAGCATGATATCTAGAATGACCTGTATGATTTGATTGTAATTATATCATTGTTTTAAATCCACAATTTTGTGCTTTTGTTCTGAAGAATATTCATACTATAAATAATTCAAAACACACTAAAATGATTTTATTAGTTAAAAATTAACACCGAGCTACATAATACATTTAATTCATAAATGACATCAGTTAATAAATGAAATATATATATAATTGCTATAGAGACAAAATGTTTTCGCACTCAAAATGAAAATTACTATCAAATTATACGTAATGTATTTTAAATAGCCTTTAAAATGAATGCAACAAATGTTAAATAATATATACCATAACAACAGGACATATAAAATTCCAATAATATTCATACCTGATATCAATTTCTTAAACTTTTTGATATCTTCAACATCAGTATCTCTCGCATCTTAAAGCTTCTCTTTTATTTATTAACTATTTAATGCAGAGAATGTATTACCATATTAAACACTCACACATATTTATAAGCAATATTTGTGACTATCGCATGAAAAACAGTTTAAATTATTTCAGATATATAATATTTTAGAGGTAAAATTTTAACTGAGTAAAGCACCTAAAATTTTTCAATGCTTAGTTTTTTTTCAATTCCTATTATTAGCTATATCTTGCTCAAATTTTCAATCGTTTATAAAATACTGTATTCATCCAATCACGTGCAATTAAATTTTTTAAACTTGTAGTAGACGACACTTGATGTTATAATACAGTTTTTTCAAATATTAATTAAATTAAATTACAGGTTTTTGACGCCAACTTAGATTCATCTCTATTGTTGTAACAATGACAAAAGTTGGCGTCAAAAACCGATTTTTCAGTCAAGCCGGGTGTGCATTGTCACAACAATGCAGACAAATCATGTTCTTTTTTCCATTCCTACTATTAGTTCACTCTCTCCCTATATATTTGTTCAAATTTTCAATCTAATAAAATACTTTCTATTCATCCATTCAAAGTAGGAGACTTAAAATTTTGTTTTTTCAATAACTTAAGCCATTTTCTCTATTCATTAACTTTTGCTCCCTTAACCGCTGGAATACGAAAAGGTCTGTTGAATACCATCAACGTCAAAACTGAACTAAAGGCCAAATGAGTTATACGAGATGAAGTCATTTCAGTTTTGAAATTACTCTCTGTCCCTTTACAACATGTATCTCGTCAGAACTAGTAACATTAATTTTAATAAAATAATCAAAATTTTTTTTAGTTTAATTGCTTGTTTCTGAAAATCAGCGAGAAAATGATCTGAGTTATTCCTTAGATTGAAGAAACCGGGAGGATAGCATTCTGATAGGTTTAGTAGTTAAAGATAGACTAACAATAGATCACCATAAGAACTCGGAAACCTCATGTTTTAGTAAGCATGAAATAACATAAGAGCCCTGAATGGAACAAATGCTGCATATGCCCTGACGTTAAGTTCAGTTTTTTTAATTGCAATGTTAGGTTTAAATACTGCTCGTATCCAGGGACAACCTTAGACTTCTTGAGGCCTTGGGCCCTTATGAAAAGTAGGTTTCACCTTATAAAAGTAGACAGTATATATAACATACATTGTCAAATAAATGCGCATGACTCGAAAATCAATTGTTGCCTTTCAGCTAAATGAGTAATGATTTATAATTTGTTTTGGTTTTAGTAATGTTGCACTAGGGTTATTCGTGGCATTTTTAATTTTTTCATACATTATAAATTAGTAAGAAGTGAAAAAAAAAATTTCAAATCTGATTTGAAGTGAATTTAATTAAAATAAAAAGAAAATTAAGCACATTTGTATCAAAGCAGTATCTATAATCCTGTACTTTGCCTAGAATTACAATTTTTTTTTAAATCTCAGAGTTTTATGATACAAAATGATTTGGAAGAATTTTTACCGCCACACTAAATTTTTGGAGATTAATAACTGTACAAACATTATCAATATATCTGAACTCGCAGCAAGCAATTATAAAGCTTCAAAATATTATCGGCTTAGTTCTATAAAAGCTGTTAATGGGGAAGACCCAAAACTTGTACTTGTTATCTCACGAGTTAAAGCAACCAAATAAATAAAATGCTTATATTACATGAAGAATAAAGTACATTATAAACATCATAAGGAGAATTGAATATTTTTGACAACATGCTTTCTTTTACAATAGTAATAGAAAACATTTTTACTATATAATTTTTGAAAGATGTGTATTACATTTGATGTAAACTTTTGAAATTTTTCATGCGTTCCAGTACAATTATATGTACAAGCAAAAAATAGAAAAAGTTGCATATGACTTATTTTTTTTTGTGAGATAACAGAATATTTTACCGTGCACTATATCAAATATTTACATAACAAATTGAGTTCCATATTGCACGTTATTTGTATTGTGTTAAACAAATCACAGGGATTGTGCTCACTTTTTCCTCAGTCATACCATTTCTTAATAATTCCAACCGTAACATACAAAGGTAAATTTTTGTATTGTTACCAGAGGGCACCTTTCCAAACCAAAAATAAAGAACTCTCTCTTTCCTTAAAGAAATCCAATTTCAGAATTTAAAAAAAATGCACGATTAGTTAGGAAAATGTGATTTTATTTCTAGATTTTGTTAAGGTTGGAATTATAAAATTTTACAACACTTACCACCTTACATATAACTGCATCTATCAGAACTATTTATAGAAGCATTTTCTCTCATGATATGACTTGCATTTCAATATTTTTGTATAAAAGATTTTTTTTCTTTAAAACAAAACAAATATTGCACCATTCTAAAATACTTTTAGATGCAATTCTAAAAAAGTAATGCCTCATAAATTTAATCTACAATCTACTTCACATTTTTAATATTACATTATTTCAAATTATACATACATTATAGGACAAACATTTTTGTAACGATGAAATAAACGGACTGAGATGAGCAAAACAGGAGTTGTATCGATTCCTTTCAAGGCCGTTTTTGTGATATTTTCTATTTTAACCTATGGTTAAAATATTTTTAACAGTTTCTTTGGGTGTGCAAAGTTTAATATATTGTGGTTATTCATTTTCAAATAATAAAAACCTCATATGTGTTTTGTCACTGCTTTATCAAGATATCTTTATTTCAAAATACAATTTAGCTAGTGTTTTTCTCTCTTCAGGGAAAACAAAAATCAGATATGTCGACAACTTTGAGTTAAATTTGTCTTGGTATCCCTGACTTAAAAAATGCACTATTTTGATATGTTTGCAGTGCATTATTTAAGACATATGAACTGGAATACATAATATTAGAAAACATACATTAAGTTCATTCTAGTGTAAACGAATCGATTTCTTGTTTCGCCACTCAGTCTATTTAAAACTTACAGAATACATATAAGGACGAGACACTTGGACAATCACGCGACATGTATTTATACACAGTTTCTTTGGATATGTTGATTCTTGATAGGACTTCTTTTTTCAGAAGTCATAAGTGACATAAAAGTTATCTACTATTATAATCTACTACTTACACACAGCACAAGTGCATCAAAATCGACGGACGACATAGTGAACTATAAACATCTTTAGGACACAACAACAAAAAGATTTAATAGTACAAATATTATTATCCACATACACAAACTACTGATTAAAGAATTTGTAAACATTATCGCAGAATATTTTTCTATAAAATTTCTGTTGTATTTACTCTATAGTATTAATTTTTCCAATTATATTTTTATTTCTCTTTTTTGAAACAGCTATTATTGAATAATTTTCATTTTCTTATAAGCTTCAAAAATTATCGTTTGCTCTAACTTTGTTTTTAAAATTCTGCTATTTTACGCAATCTTTTCGTTAATTTTTTATAATAAATAAACTTTTATGGAATAAATATATTTTTTTCTCGAAAAGTTTTTATTTTACAGTTTCATATACTATTTTTTTTATTTATAATCAGTTATTTTGCGAAATTAGGGATATATAGATTAATTACTTTTGTATCTAATTATCTTTTTGCCGATTACATATTTTGTTGAATAGTTATTTTTTTACGTGGCAACAAGAACTTTTAGTTTATAATATTGTTCGTTAAATGCTTAGTAACTTTAGAAACTCCGAATTTTTTTTTTAAAAAAATTTGCCAATCTGTTGGAATGACTAAACTAAGGTAAGTTTTGTTTGTATATTTTTGTACGTTTTAGAAATTTTAGTTAAATTCCTTTTCTAATGTATTGGTTTTAAAATGTTAAAATTTAACATATTATTTGTGAGATTTCTTTATTAAATGAATTTCTCCTATGAATTTCTTCTGAATTTTTTTATTCTATTATTTAACAATTTTATAGTACAATAATGTAAAAAACTCGAAACTTTCATTAATTTCATTTGAATAGTTAAAATTAAATTTTGCTTAATAAATTGTAAATGCTCACAATAAAATCTAATTCTAAATTTCTACATACAAGAAAAACAATGCTATATACATTAAGAAGAATTTTACATGTACAACATTTATTACATTCTAACAAATATGACTCAACATGCTACTGTTTTCTAAATATATATATTAACATGTATTATAGCTATAGACATACTTCCTACTACTGAAATTTTATTCTATGTTTACAATATGTTGGTTTAGTCAATAACTTTCTTTACTGAAAAATTGTGCTTAAATTAACTTAAGCATTCCGCTTCTAAAACTAATTTTACTCGCAGATTACTTGGGAAAAATAGAACATCGAGATTTATACATATATGATATGTGTATTTCGGGACTCAGAACGGATATAGTTAGCAAAAAAATTCCAACTTTCACTTTGTGCTGAGATTCTTGATATGTTTATGTGTGCTTAAAAGCTCATTGATATACACTTTGCTGAATATAGATATGTATCTATGTTGCTTATTAATTTAATGAGATAATTAAGATAATTAAAATCTTCATTATCATAATATTTCTGATATTAAGTTATGCAACGCTCAAAATTTTTGATGGATTTGTAAAAGCTTTGATATTATTTACAAATTAACGTGTAGCTTACCTATAAGCTTTTTTATTTCTGAGATTAAAGTATCAAAGTAAAATCGATTTATGCTGTAAAACAGAATATAAATTAGCTCTGAAGCTTAATGAAATTTAACAACTAAAGCAAGTTTTTAGCTTACTTTTAGTCGAGTGGTCTTTTAAATCGCACCACAGCAGTTCTCTGACAAAGCTTATCGATACTAGGTTAAAGGTTAAGAAATTACAACCGAATAAATGACTCATCCATTGACATTTTAATTTCTTTTTCCACTGAAATTGATACTTGAAAGTTCTTTTTTTCTGTGTGATTTTGAAGATATGTATTTTGAATTAAAAAAATCTAACGCACAATTCATTTATAAAGATTTTAAAAAATAATACTCTTAATATATTTATTGCAGTTTTTAATCACGGAAAAATTATTCAGATATGTCTTTAAATGCAGAGCAAAGTAAAATACATATAATTTTGATCACTTGTATAAACTTTATTATTAAATCTAAGAAAAAAAAATACTTAAATTTCAATTAAATGGTTATAATTTAAAGAACGTGAGTAAAAGAGTTGGCATGATTAAAAGTAACGAATATTTGTTAAATGTCTTTTTGTAAATAATTCAAGAATATGAAGTTAAACATATGAAAATAATTGAAAAGAACATAAATTTAATATTTATTAAAAATCTTACTGTAAAGTTTATAAAATATAGAAATATATCGCCATTATTTAAACAGAATCTCATGGAAATAATTTTCAAAAATTTATACAGAACAACCTATATAATTAGATTTATTTTTCAGTATTTAATTTTAGTACCTAAAACACAGAGTTTCTGTTCATTTAAAAGGATACTGAAGTACGGTCATAAAATTTTAACCCTATTTCAGCATAATTTAAGAAATATGATAAAATAGGTGAGCATGCAAACTTAATTTTTACTCAACATTTTTATTTAATTAATAACATTAGTTTACGTTTTTGAAATAAGTCTATATGCCTTTGTTAAATAAAGCTTTACTTTATTTTTTTAGAAATTTATTAAAGTTTCGAATATTTTCGCGGTATAATAATTGTCATTGACTGTTTTAAGGTAATCCAGTCGCAGAATTAAATAGACATTGTATAGTTTGAGTTATGCGCTGAACTGAAATGGATGATTTTCTCTTGCTTATATACATACCATCAAGACATGAAGGTTTTAATGCACAAGGATTTTAAATCAGAACTTTTAGAAACGATCATATCTTAAGCTCATTTTAAATTGCCTCCCCCCTCCAAAAAAAAGAGAAAATAAGCGTAAGATTTAATCATTATAAAGTAGTTAATCTAAAAATAGCTGGTTGATGCGTTTGATGGACTGCAATTCAAGTTATGATACTAGTCCAGGCATTGCTTAATACTGTTATATATGTAATGCATATTCGGAAAAATCTAATTAGAAATTTATTCTGTTCTTTTCTCTTTATTGTTTGATATCAAATTTTATTTTCACCCGAGTTCATTAAAATTTATTACTATCGAAGAAAGTGTTGTTGGTTGAAAATGGATCTTCGGAAATGAGTTCAGTTTATTAATTTTTCCAATAAAAAAATGGAATATGAAAATATCAATGATTTGCGAAGTAAATTTTCAATGTAAAAAAAGTTAACTGGAGAGAAATCAGTAAAAAGAATTTATATGTAAAGAAAATAATTTAGAAATTAAAATGTGTTATGATTTGTTTTTAACCAGAATTAATCGTTTTATCGAACTATTACCTAATTAGGAAACTGAAAATATATATAATCATGCGCGATTTTGATATTTAAAAGCATTTTAAGTTTGAGCTCTTTCATCCGAATTCGATCGAAAATTCTTCAAAAGCTTATTGGTTCTACAGAATAAAGGGCTTAAGTGTATTAAATGTGAAAAAATCCTGGTTGTGCAATGAAAATTAGTTCTTGAATTTACATTAGTCTATTGATTAATATGTTGCGAAAACGTTTTTTTAATATCAATTTTATATTTTAACTTTTTTCCTGCTAAGAATGGTATCTATATCTTATCAGTTTTACTCAACATTCAATATATTATTTTTATTGCTAAGTTTTAATCATAAAACTTTTAATTTACTTTATAAAACTCAATTTAAAAAATATTTTTGATAAAGGCGATTCCATATGTCATGAATTTCTAATGATAATTTATTGAATCAATTTTTTTTTGTACAACAAGTTTAAGAAGCACAAATACACATTAAGTTATTTAGGTTTCAATCTAATATCACGTGATCATTACGTGTTTGGGCTTTATGATAACATTTGAATACGCGCGCATAACGAATAAACATCACTCTATCTACTAGAAGTACATTCATGAAATATAGGAAGGAAATATCTCTGTACATGAAATCTTCTAAGGGACAAAAAGGATAATTTGTTAAATAATCCCTATAACAATCTGAAATAAATATGTACAAGGTATTTAAAACACGTCAAACAAAACAATATAGCAATTTTTAAAATTTCAATAGTTAAAACACAATTGCGTATCACAAAATGTCTAAGAATTTCAAAGGAGATTCCTTGCTATATTTTTTTCAAGTACCTATTATTTTGACAACAGCAACGAATAATTTATAGAGCTTTAAAATATCCAACGGCTTTATAAAAATTCAAATACATTACTCAACATCAAATTACTTCAGATTCTCTTTTTTTGGAAGTCAAGAAACGAAAAACTAAATTATCTTCCAAAAAAGATAAATCAATGCTTGACTAACAGAAACAAATTCCTAATCCGTTAAAATTAATAACGAAATCAAAGATTTTTTTAATTAAATGATTCACTGTCATTTTGCAATATATCATTGCCTTTGCATATAATGCGTTTATTTCTCTTTCTTTATGTATACTTATATAGATTTCTGTTTTATTTAGATACATCTTTTTGAATCTTAGTTTTTTTTTATAAAAACATTTTTATAAATTCTTGATAACAACAGTTTGATAGGTTTAGCCAGTGTTTTATGAAACCCTTTAAAGACCTTACAAATAAAAAAAGAATACCTGTAGAATGTAGATTTGTTTGAAATTAACTTAAAACTCAAACTTTTACTCATAAACTTTTTTTGAGCTAATATAGAATTCTAGAATATTAATACAATATCTGAAAGTTCATTCGATTTTAAGCATAATTTCATTTCGCATGTATAATCCATCGATTATAATGTATCAAATCAACATATATTTTTAAAGTAGAAATAAATGTTTTTTTTTTACACTCATGCAAAAATAACGGGCACCATAATTCACAATGCTTCAAAGCATTGGAAAAGTGCGAGTAGTGTATTGATATGTATATTTTGAGCTGGTAAAGTAGCACCCCTATTTTAGTGATATGTTAGGTATTGCGCTTGAAAGCTCTATAAACAATTACTTTAAATGCACGCAGTTAAAAAATTAAATTTAAATGTTAAGTAGCAAAATATTAAAAATTTTTTTTCGCATCTTTATTAAAGCAATATTATATGCAGTCGCTAATCTTGAAAAAACAAATTCCAGTAAACAAATTTTGCTTTCTAATCTTGCTAAATGATCCGTTTTTGCGATTTTTTGTGTGTGCTCTATTTTATTTCATAGTTTTATGCTGCTTTATATGTATTTCATTTTTTTTTTATTTAGCATACAGTTTGTTGTATTATTTAATTTCATAACTTAAATTAGTTAAATATTTTTTCCTTAAAATGTGCTGTTGTATTAACATAATTCTCTCCCTTTATTTTCAAAATATCATTATCACTGCAAAAAACTTTTAAGAATTAAAAATTAATGTTCTTTTTCTCATTAGGCTGTCGACTATTTTGGAGCTATCAAATATCTATAATTTTTTATGCTTATATGTGTGCCATTGCATATTTTAAATATCATAAGGTGAAAACGTGGTCATATATATCATTGATATATCGATAGAAAATATTTTTTCAGTAATCAGCGCTGTATGCATATGTTATACCAATTTTTTTTTAAATGAACTCTTACGCATCTTATATAAAATTATATATGCGTGATTCTCTTTGTATTTCTCACGGAATAATTCAATATCCCGTTATGAAATCATGTTGCGTATCCAAAGCTTGTTTTGCAAAACACTGGCCATTTCGAATCTAAAAATGGGCTTCTAAAATACTTTTTATCCTAATAATACCGTGTGTGATAACTCAGTAGCGTCATACAATTTCTCGGTTCACCGCCAATAGATAAAAATATTATTGAATAGCTCTGAAAGGATATGTATCATTTGCTCGCTAGCGAGTGATGGATCCAAAATTTTGAACTTTACGGATCAGATTCGATTCCAGAAGTGGGTGTAAATGACAATAAGGATTCATCACTTTCATTAGATCTTGGGTTTAGAAAATGGAACAATGATTCTTTTAAAACTCTCGAGCATTAGTTTAAAGGGAAGCTTATAACAAGAAAATATAATCTAATACCACACTCAACAGGTCTTAAAATTCTATAAAAACAATACCTTAGAATTCTGTTTGAGGTTTCTTCTGAAAAAAAAAAATCACGTTTAATAACAATATCTGACTCATCTTTTTAGATATTTTAACGATAACTTATTTTAAAAAGCAAAAAAATCAAGAACATTCTGCTAGAGTTCAGCAATTTAAAGTCGCAACGTGATTTGGTAATAATTTATAATTAATAAACTACCGAAATTCGGAAATAATACCAGTCCAAATCTATCAAAAAGCAATCATACATCGTGATAATTCCTCGTGCAGATGTAACATGAAGAAAGAGAGAGTCCAAACCCCCTTCCTTAAAAACATTGGCCAAAAATATTTCTAATTTTATATTCACGATAAATGGATGATTGCTTTTTAATTGACAGGCACAGATTATTGAATTTGGTCCAGAGAATTAAGAAGTTTGAGAAATGAGCTGGATTAGGTTTCCAAGAAGTCTAATCCCCAAGTACAGAATCGAGTTGCAACCTATCTCTTTTAGGTGCTGATGTTGCTTTGTTTCGCTTCGAGCTCCATTTGACTAATCTTCTCGCAAATCTCGCCCATATTGAGTAGGCTTCCCTCCAAGCTATGGGCAAAGAAATCTGAGCTGGTTTCTTTGGAGCTGAAGAACGACGATACGCAGAAATCGATGTGATCCTCACATGGATTGTAGGAACAGCCATAACCGTCTGGAACGACTGGTCCGTAGCCTACAAGAACGCCATATTTTGTTGGAAGCTAGAAAGAAAAAGAGAAAAACCTTAATAGACATTTTTTTAAAAAGCAAGTGTTTAGATATATATGCTGTGATAACCACGTCGTACATCAGCAACGTGTCTGCAGGTCTTAATCTTCCAAACCTTTCAAATTGTAAAAACCCAGTAGTCTCTTGTACGATTTGGCTGCCTTGAGTCAAGTGGGTAGTAAGCTGACGTATTCGAATACATGTATGTGTCGGATTACCATAAAGAGATATCTTATTCTGTGGGTGATATGGCTCGGAAACTGCTACATTTTAGGTGGTGGTCTAGAAATATGAATGTGAATATCCCAAGAAGACAATTCATTCTACAAGATCTTGGAGATATTAACCTGGTTTCCTGGAAGAATGTTTGGATATGCGTCCATTCTCGTGTTCAAGATATGCCAGACATAGGACTCGTGAAAGAACACTTATAAAAGTAAGATTGTCAGCAAAGTACGCTAAATGGAAATTTATGATTGGTAGTAAAAATGGTTAAATCTGTTTCGCGATGACGGTGTCTAAAGCATTCCCTGTTTATTGTTGTATTTACCGGTAATTGAACCTGGCTGCGAAACCTGGAAAGTAACCGCCGGCTCAGTAAAAGCAAACTGCTAGTTTTAACCACATTTCACTACTATTTTTTGTAATCCAGTTGAATGTTTAGCACAGTTGAGTAACCACTCAACTCTGAAATCCTATGAGGTTGATTCATGTGACGTCATAGTCACATGATAGTGAAAGCCACGGGATTCTAGCCAATCAATTCAAAAACTCATGTGACGTCATAGTCACACGATAAGAACTATCTTGTGTTTCCAACTAATCAGTTCACGCGCTCCGGTGTTGCCAAGTTTTGCTCTTTGCAGAAACTTTCTTTTAAAAAGTACATATGTATACAAAATGTATTTTTTTAAAAGTATAAGCATAAAATACAACTTTTTTTTTAATTTGAAAAAATCTTTTTGAAGAAATTTTTTCCCCTAACATTTAAACATCTTTAACCAAATATGAAATTTGAAATTTTATCTAAGTTTTACAAATAGAACAAGTACAATTAGTTTAATGTTTGTTTTGAATTCAATGGAAAACACGTTTGTTTTTATCATGTGACTTCATGAATCAAGCCCATTGCTCAAAATAGGTCCGTAATTGCGTTTGCTGTGCAAGCGTAGCTGGGGGCAGAGTTGCCAGAAACTTGCAGCAAAGTAGCACGAAGAGGGAAAAAAAGTAATCGAATCAATTTTTACTTAAAATTCATAAATATAATTTTTTTTTTGTAAAACTGTTTTAAAAAATACGTTAAAATGCTTTAATTATTTAATTCATTTAAAATACATTCAAAGTCTTTCTGCTGTGTCTTTTTTATAAATTCCTGAATTATATTGAAGCATTTGTAGCAATGTAATGAAATCAACGCAGCAAGTCCCTCATTCTTCCAAAGTCATATTGATTCTGAGAATTGACTCAAACAGTTCGAGGCACATTCGATTCCTTAATTTTGTCATTTTTGACTTCACTCTGGAGAATGCCGTTTCCACGGTGACATTACTTCTGGGTAGGCTGTAAAGCTTTACAGCAAATATACCTAAATGTCTTAAACATGGATTTCCAACTGCGTCTTTTATATTAAAAATAGGACACCAAAATAATTCTCCATCATTTAAAAGCTCAGATTCTGATAAAAAAACACCTTTCAACTGTATGTTAAAAATTTCTCTCCATTGATTCCCCAGAACATATAATTTAGATTGGTCTGCTAATTCTAAAGGCAGATAAAAAAAAAGGACGATTTGAATTTTAAAAAAAATTAAAAGGAAATTTCTTCATTTTTTTAAAGTTCCGTAATTTGAAGGGATTTGGTTTAAAAGTTGCTCTCATAAAATCTTGAGAAAATTATGACATTTTTGATAGATTTCTTTAGTAGATTGTGTAGAAATTATTTTAATTTTGTTTGTCAGTTTATTCAAAAAGACATCCATCAAGTACTTCAATAGGCAAAATAAATGCTTGTTAAACTCATGTCAACTTCGAGATTCACATATTTAGGGTAAATTGTTCTTTTTAAAAGAGTAAGGGTATAATCTTTTAATTCTTTCAGTAATTTGCAATGATCAATATGATCACTTTAAAAGGCAAATTAATCCGCGCAAATTCTGCTAAAATTGGCAGTTATAATTTAAGAATACTTATTTCTATCCTTGTATTAATTTAAGTAACGGAATAGTAAGACAAGTAGTTGATTTGAAAGAGGCAGTGGCGTAACGGAGATTAATAGGGCCCTTTGCAAGTTCAGCTTTTGGACCTCAAGCCCTAATACATACTTGGCGTCAGTCAGGCTTCGGGCCCCCTAGAATCCCTACGCCTCTCCGAAATGTGAGGGTGTACGTTACGCCACTGAATTTAGGTCAAAACCTTTCAAAAAGTATTTAATCAGATTTTTATCACAATCTCTCTAGATGACAAGTGCTTACTTTTGTCATTGTATGCAATTTTTTTTATAAGTTCAATGCTGCATCGTAAATTAGTTAAAAAAATAGATTTTTATTCTTTAATATTCAATGCAGTACCGTTGATGATAATTATACAATTTACTTAGTTCTAAAAGAATTTGTCCGTTCACCATTACTTTTCCAGTTTAATATTTATGTAGAAATTCTCTCTAAGCCTATTTTTTTAATATTGCATGTTTTATTTTCATGTTTCTATAGAGATTAGAAAGAATCCCGCTATTTTTTTTTCTACCACTTGCAGTGGAAAAGAGTGGTAAGAGAGGGAAGTCCCGCTTTGATAGACTCCGATTCGTAGCGATGGCAGGGGGGGGGGGGTACAGCGTTTCGGAGTGGTGAAGCATACTGTAATTCCATGTTTTCTTTGGAGACTAAAGTCACTTTTTTTTGTGATTTTTCAGAACAAAATTTTTTTTCAAAACTTGTTCCAGTACTTTTATATACGGTTAAAAGTAGCAGAAAGTAGCGAGATCTTCAAGTGAAGTAGCATTAAATTCGCGAAGCAGCAATAGGATAAAAAAAAGTAGCGGAAAGTTTTAAAAAGTAGCAAAATTCGCGAAAAATCGCACGATCTGGCAACACTGGCTGGGGGTATATATTGGAGCACCTTTCGAGTCTATTTCCTGTCTGGATACATTGAGATAACATTAATGATTAACTTGCCCGTTTTTAAATTGATAATAAGAAATTTAAAAAACATTATAAATTAAGATTTAAGGTAGCAAAATTATTTATAGTTACAAATCAGAAAAATACTTGCTAGTGGTGCATAAACCAATAGCGGGAATACAGGAATTTATCTGCGTTTCTCTCGGCCGGAGGAGGGTTGGGTGTCTGACCAATGGGGTTGTAGTCTTTCGTGAGCAAGAAAGTCTACGAAAACAGAAGTCGAAAGATCTACTCTTTTGTGGCGAAAGGAAGCCCTCTCATTGGTTGTTACGTTAAGAGAGTTACTTCGGTTCCAGAGAGGATGCCGACAGTTTGTGACGTCTCTCGCGTCCTTCTTCTAACATAACTCCTAAGTTCTTTGACGGCCACGATTAATGTCAAAACTTTTCCAACCCAATACCAAGAAGAGAAACGGATCGAATATGCAAATGAGATATACTTTAAAAGGATAGAAGCTTTGATGAGATATAGCGGCAAGCCTAGAGATAACTTAGTGTGGAATCATTAGGAACAAGTGTTAGTCGTCCTATAGCTCTGGAAGAAGGATACGTTCATCTCAATTAAAATATAATAAAGATTAAGAAAGTCTGAATCTTCTCATCTAAAATTACGTAATAGGTATTACTTCAACCTATGAAGGAAGGTGACTCTATAAAAGGTAATATTTTGTATAAGAAGTTAGATTAGATTGTTAATTAAATATAATTAAGATAAGTGATCTAGTTGCGCGATCTGACTTGAATATAAGGTTTAATTGGGTGTTAACTCTCACTTTAAGAAAGTTGTTAATTAGAATTAAGTAATTTAAGTTATTCTTAATAAAAGTTGTGTTAAGAATTACATAATGTCTCATCATTTAGATAATCCCACACCTCTAGCTTACGCGGATCCTACTAGACGTAGTCATCACAGGATGGCTATGTCGCAAGTTGATTGGATCTCTCTGATTGACCACTGGCTATCTGATGTGAAAAACTTAAGGAAATTTTATTAAAAATTGGATAAATTTAGAGATGCTAAATAGATTATGAAAAAATTGGAGGGGAGGAATCTACAATCAAGAGTCGAGTTTAGTGGTTCCTTTTAGCTTTGCTAGGTGAACTCTCTATGCCCTGTATAAAAATGTTAAACTTGTGTCGCCATGAGTCATATCTTCTAAGGTCTAGAAGATTTCCCGGGAACTTAGCGATCGTGGTTAAATCTTTTACAGATTTGAGCCCAGTCAGAATTTTCTAACTGAGCTTGTGATGGTGAAATGAACTTCACTGGTTCTTTGACCATCTGGTCCATTGATAATTTAAATTATATGCCTGATTAAAAAAAAAAATGAGAGCACGCGTTGATTTGATTGTAACTGCAGTGTCATTACTGGAA
>BMAV01003407.1:134428-147054 GCA_019973955.1 Trichonephila inaurata madagascariensis
TTATCCTTTCTCCCTAACGCCCAAAAAGAAGTATAACTTCACAAATAAATATACGAATACAAAAGGCTCTTATAATTTGCTACAATGTAATAAATATGTTTATGTTTATCGCAATGCGTTCCTAGTAAATACATCTATAATCCTATACTTGCAATTGTTATTTAAATAGGTAAACTAATATTTGCTCTTATGTTTTATGTACATGAAACACAATTTAAAGATTAATTTATTATTATTTTTAAAATTTCCTGTAAGTATGTTTGGTTTAATAACAAAAAGTGTTCAAACAAATGCATCAGAGAAGCTCCGTAGGCGAAGGATGATGTTTCCCTACTAGTAGTGACGTCACAAATCAGCGCAAAGCAAATGTTCGCAGACACGGGGGGTATAGCTCAGTGGTAGAGCATTCGACTGTAGATCGAGAGGTCTCCGGTTCAAACCTGGGTGTCCCCTTCTTCAGGGAAGTGAAAAGAAATATTTTACTGAGAATTTCGAAGGAGGGAATGATCTGTCCCGTTCTGTATATTTCTAGACAAAGCGTTTTCGCTTCCGTGATGGCGTGCGTCGCATCCGTGACGGTGTGTGCACGCATCGTAAAAATTTACCCTCATCCTATTTCTCTAACGCCCCAAAAGAAGTATAACTTCAAAAAGGGGGTGCGCATCTTACGGCGAATACACCTTAAAATTGAAAAATACAGCTTGAAAGTATAAGTGCGTGTCATACGCCGGATTTTACAGTAGTAAAAAAGTTAAACGAGATAGACAGGAAATCGTTGTAGTAATAGAAGTATTGAGATCAACACACACACACAATTTCGTTTTTATTTGAATGAGTGAGTATTAGCGTCACACTATTTAGCTACAGGAGAGCTTTTGGCAACATACCTCGTTATTTTGAACCATGGCCAAGGTACGAGGACAAGACCTTAGCTGAAAGTGTGTGTGTACTTATGTACGCATGTAAGAAGTTATACTTCTTTGGCGTAACAAGATTAAAATCTTTCAAAAAATCTTTAGCAGGTCAAGCTGGGCCAACTATGAAAGGCGGTCACGATCAGAGTTGAACGATACTAACCTTCAGTCAATCGAACCAGTCAAACCTGAAATAAGCACGATTTAAATAAATTTAAACACCTCCGCACAGGGGCAATAGAACCAATAATATGGGAAGGGGGTCGAAGGCGGGAATGATCTGTCCCGTTCTGCATATTTCTAGACAAAGCGTACCCGTTCTTACGGAACGCAAAGCAAAGGCTCTCTGACACGGGGTGTATAGCTCCGCTGGTAGAGCATTCGACTGCAGATCGGGAGGTCTCCGGTTCAAACCTGGGTACCCCCATTTTCAGAGAAGAGAAATAATTTTTTTGAGAATTTCGAAGGTGGCAATGATTTGTCACGTTCTGTATATTTCTAGACAAAGCACATTTTCGTTTACGTTCCTACGGAACACAAAGCAAGGGTTCGCTGACGCGGGTGTATAGCTCAATGGTAAAGCATTCGCCTGCAGATCGAGAGGATTCCGGTTCAAACCCGGGTGTTCCCTTCTTCAAGGAAGTGAAGAGAAATATTTTTCTGAGAATTTTGAAGGCTAGAATGATTTGTCCCTTTCTGTATATTGTTAGACAAAGGATTTCCGCATCCGTGACGGTTTTGCGTCACATCCGGGACGGTATGCGCGCATTGTAAAAATTTACCCTCATACTATTTCTCTAATGCCCCAAAAGAAGTATAACTTCAAAAACTTCATTAAGAATTTTTTCAGATTTGCCTAAATAAAATGCACTGATATACTAACACACTTTCCACTAAAATGAAGTATTAGACTTATTAAAAAAGCATTGTAAAATGTATGCGCCAAATATAGAAAATTGTAACACTGAAAGTGACAAGATGATTATAAAGAAATTTTCCAGCTTGTTAATTTGCTTATTTTAACATTCTAACACAAATTATTACACATATCATTAGCATTTATGCTTTGCTGCGATTTGGCAAACAATAAAATCAATTTGCTGGGTTAAAATCTAATTTATCATGCGTTGATTGTTCCAAGGAAAATTTCATACTTACATAAAGTAATATCTCTGTCTGCTTCTTTATACATTCTTGAAACAATAAAACTTTTGTTTCTTCCTGCAAAGAACGGAATGGCAATTCAAATTTCACGAGAGAGATGAATTTCTAAAGGGATTATATATATATTCATTCATCTTAAATATAATTAAAAAGTTTTATAAATAATGATTCTTAAAAGGTTGACTATTGATATGTTGGATTCAAATAGACATTAAATTATAATACTGAAAAATGTTTATTAATTATGATTTCCTACTACATTCAGTGCGCTCAGTGATGAACCTCATTTCGGACGTCCTGTGCTGAATGGAAAGTAAGACCAGCAACATGCAGTTGCAAGTCTAAAGGAGCGATGTTAGGGCTATAGAGTGGGTTTTGCAAAAGTTCCGATTCGAGTTCGTACAGTCCAACCGTTGAATGCAGACACATGTCGTCTTTCATTACCTTGATGGGACAGTACCATCTTGTTCGACGTTTTGCTTTGATATCAAGGTCACATAACAGGGACTAACATCGCGTTGTACACCTTACAGTCGATACCTTTTTTCCAGATACTCTTTGTGTTTAATATACCTAGGCAATCCTACCAGATATAAAGTTGGAACTTTTTGTTCGTCAAATTACACTTTGTAACTTTACCGACGGGCTCACCCTCTTTTCAGCTTGGGTTGTAGAAGTAAATTGCACTTTTGCACACAAGTGACGATCTGAGGCTGTCCTTGCGGTGATATTCGAGCAGAGTAGTTAGGAACAAGTCTGTCCTTATGCGGCACCCAGCGATCGAGTTTGTACGTCAGGCTTATGCGACCAATGGACATGTCACTGACTGCTGACTTCTGAGTTAGACGTCGTAAATGCGGTGAGTTAAACCAATTTACCAGCAGGATTCCGGGTGCCACACTGTAAAAAATAAAACCATTCGATTCCTGCGGCAATGCATGCAGAGTCAGGGAATAGAGGTCAAGAATACCGATTTAGAATTTCATTATGTATTAATTACGCATCATTTAAAGATATTTATTAACATAAAAATAAAGAACATAAAATACTGTATAACTATTCCTTCAACATAAATAAAAAAATGCACATATATTTCTTTTATACATATTTATTAAAATACGAAATAAACATAAAATGAATATTCCTTCAATGGAGTTAAATAAAAAATTTAAATTTTAATGCGAACTTGGTACTTGCACCGCTCTACTTTCATATCGCAAAATGAGGGGTACATTTTTTTACTTTCAATTTGTCACGATTCTGAATGTTCAGTTATTTAACAACTTCTATTCGGACTCAAAATATTTTTATATTAGAAAAGGTTTTTCCACGTAAATATGTAGAGCCAAATGCGGACAATAGAATACTTGTAATTTTATTGAAACAGTCAAATCCCTCCAGCTTTTGTGTCCAACAATTTACAATAGCTGTCGATTTATCGTTAGAGGGTTTTTCTTTAGATTTTTTCGTAGTTCTGTAAATTTTGATTTCTTTAATTCTGAAGATGTTAGCTCAATGATCTCCATTTCAAAACTATCAATTTCCATTTGACAAATTTATAGAATACCACTGAGAATAGTACCGCGTGCCATAGGTTTCCGACGCCTGGTCTAATTCCTTAGCTAGCTCTCGAAAGGTTGTATACTGATCCTGTACAAGTTCTCATAGGCGGGCCTCATTAGTAGACCGGCCAGAGTGCTCTTCTTATCCTTGTTTTTTTTTTAACTTTCGATTCCAAACCTAAACAATGTCGAATGATATAACAGTCATATCTAAAGCTGTACAGATGATTCGGTGACATCCTGCATCTGACTTTTTGTAACCGAACTAGAACATGATCGTTCTAATCTGGTAGCGTGATACAACCTGTGACAATAAAGTTCTGTGAATAGTCCTGTAACATTAACGTATATGAAATATTAAAGAAAGTTACCTTACTGTCCTTCGAAATAGTCTCCTCCCATAACAATGCACCGCTGCGATCTGCTACGCATGTCCTGGAAACTTTGCAAGAAGTGTTCTTTTGGGATGGAGTTCAAAAGCCTTGTCATGTTTCGTTAGATGTTAGGAATATAGTCAAATCTCTTTCCTTTCAAAGCGAGTTTGAGTCGTGTTAATAGGAAGAAGTCTGGACGATCGAGATCTGGCGAAAAGGGTGTTTGTTCAATTTGCACCACCCCTTTTGACCCCCTTTGATCCGCAGTTTCGACAAAATCCCGTGAAGCTTCTAAACGAGCCTGCTTCTGATCGTAAATCAACTGATTTGGCACATTTTTCTCATCCCTAGATTCTGGGTAACAATTTGTCGCACGGATTCAATGTTAATCTGCAGTTCATCAGCTGTTATGTGCACAGTTAATCAACGATTTTTCGCGATTAATTTCTTCTCTTTCTCAATGTTTTTTTCACTGATGGAGGTCGCCGGTTTTCCGCTACGGGGTTTGTCAGAAACACTTATCCTACCTTTTCGAAAACAGGCGAACCACCCGTGAACATACTTCATCGACTGTGCTTGATCTTCACAAACAGCGTCGTATAAGCTTCTTTCGGTGTCTTGCCAAGCTTAAAAAAAATTTTTAAATTGATCTTTTGTTCGTTCTCAGTTAAGAATCAACGCACTAAACAAGCACTTTGTAAAACAAGTGTTACACAGAACACAATTGACGCTCAACTGAAGGCAGATGGTCAACACCTGCCGCTATGTTTGTGCAGAGCTTTGTTTTGCCAGTGTTGCCAGATCGGCCGTTCTGATTTTATTTACGAACTTTATTGTTGTAGTTCCATTTTAGACACTTTGTAAACGATCACGAAATTTTTTACATATTTTACAATATTCTAAGGCAAGTCTTTTTCTTTTAAATGCCAAAAATGGTAGGACAAAATATGAGCAAAATGTTTGTGCAAAAGGTATTAAAGGTGTTGGGAAACGTTTTCGTTACAACCAGATATTTTTTTAAAAATTTTTACAGATAGAGAAACTTGAACTAAGAAACTTGAACTTGAACTAAGTGTCAGATTTTCAATTCCATTCAAATATTTTCCACAAACAAGCCAAGAAATATAAATCACTTAAAATAACTAAAAAAATATTAAAACCTGAGTACATTAAAAAATTTAACAATCAGAAAATTTCAATTTTTAAAGAAAAAAATAACAGGGTTTTTTATTCAACTAAATTTTTTTTTTCAAAATCAATTTCATAATATAATCTGAAAAAAAATATTGAATTTTAACCCTTTATCTACCGACGGTACTTATAAGTACCACTCACTTTAAAATTACATAGAATAACCATTTTTACGAATATTCTGACGATACTTAGCAGGAATATTCTTTTAAATCCACTCTTCCAAAATATATGGCGGCACGGGTTCTATGATGAGTATTTTAGCGGGGAAGGCGAATAGTTTTATAGCAGAAATTGCGTTTACAGCAGACGGCGTTTTCAGCGTATTGCGAAGATTGTCATTTTTGTTCCGAAAACGTATTTAATGTCAAAAGTTAAGTGTCTTACTTTTTTGTATGTTAATGAAGACCTTAGGAAACAATTTGATTCTTTATTTTAAGTAAACAGTGTATATAATTAATTTTACAGTTGAATATCTTTAATTAATCAATTAGCTCTAACGGATTAAATTTCCCAAAATTGAATATTTTTTTTTATGTATATCTCTTAATTTTCAATGTAGGGATTTAAAAAATATTGCATGGAAAAAAAACTGCAGTAAATTATAATGCGGTAGATAAAAGGGTTAATATTAGTATCTCCAGAAATAATTTTTTCGAAAAAGGCATTATGCAACCTTAAGTAAGGATTTTTTTATACCTAACTTAAAATAAAATAACCAAAATTAAAAGTGTATTTTGTTTTTAAAATGTGTTACCATTCATCATCACCTTCTAAAACTTAATTCGCAATAACAATCAACAGTAATGAAAATGCGTTCTTCAAATGCTACGAATGTTTAGTGTTGAGAATCTTTTAAAATTGGATGGCCACGTTTGTCCATATGTTGTAGGGGAGATACATTTTTAAAAATATTTTAACGTGCTCACATTCCCAAAATATTTAAAGGTATGTGTATTATTACGGAAATATATTATTCTTGTTCACTGCAATTTCTAACATCTTTTATTTTAATAAAATTTGGATGAGAAAAATATTTGCTTAAAGTTAAAAGATATATTGGACATTTTAATATAAAAAGCATATCGGAGTATTTTAATAGAACTTGTGAACAAATATTACTTAAAAAAAGACACAATACCCAATTTAATTTTTGTTGACTATTCGAATAGTTTTACTTCTCTAACCATTAACATAGAACAAAAGCGTATTGATACAACTAGAATGATTAATTCTTAAAAAATCTAAATTCATAGAGACATCCATTTTCAATGATTTAGTTGGTCGCACAGGTTCCCCAATCTCTCTTCTATGCCATGTAATATTTCAGGTTTTATGCTGTGCATCAGAAATCTACGACTAAAGTACTCGTTAATTCAATTATAGCATTTATATACTTACAGTAACCTGCTGTGAGTCGCACATAGCTTTGACCCAAGCCAGGGCTTCTGCAGTTGCAGCCCGAATGTTGTCTACTCTGCCTTTGTAGAATCTTCTCAAAGAAGCACTTTCGTACGTAGACACAAGTTTGCGGTGGACTCTGAAAGTAAATATGGTCATGATCACTGAACTGACTGATTTCATGAAATAGAACTGAATTCGAATTCATTATCTCTATTTTTGTTTAGACAATAAAAGTAGATATGAATTTGAAACAGAAATGGCCTTTTAATAAGTATTGTGTTTTCTGTATTCCTAAACTCGTGTATAACTGCAAGTAGTAAAATGTAAAGTTTAATACCGATTTCAGTATTAAACTTTGTAGGCTACTAGAGGATTTGTTAGTTTGTTATAAAGTTATGAATACATCCATGCTTCTTTTTGCGTAAATCTTTTAGAAAACATTCATTTTGTCTTTATGCAATTTCTTAGAGATATATATAGATGCAATATAGGTAAATATAGGTAATATGTAGATGCAGTAATAGGTAAAATCATATCGAGATTCATGCGTCGTGTATGGCTAATGAAAAAAGTTAAAAAAAAATTCAAATATTCTCAATTTTTATGTCTACAATTGAGTAAAGGAAACAATTTTGGGCATGAACTAGAGAAAATAATTGACTCTTCACTATGTGTGTGTGTTCAGCAATACAAACTATTGCGGATCACTTGTTTCTGAAATGATCAAAACAATACACGGAAAATTCTCGTTCTGTGTAAAATTACTACTTAAAATTCATTTGTACAGTTTTGGCATGACATTTCGGTCAGGTTTTAAACAATATCAGTTAAGATGGACAAGCAGAACCATTTTAATTTCTTTAATTAAAATCTTTATTAGTTTTAATTTAATTATTTTGGCACCTGTTCCAAGAAAGCAGTTTTAACCCACCTAGATCTTTTTTATTCTTTTTAAATTAATGTTAGATTATCGCCCATAACTCATTAGGGAACATTCAAGTGTAATATAGGGGGGTCACTTTGGATTTGGCCTTTTTTTTTAATCTAAATGTCATGGTGAGATAACGAATTCATTCTATAATAAATAATTCCGAATAAAGTACCTCGACCGCTTTTAGACGCCAAAAAAAAGGACTGCGCCAAGTGCCTCCCCCCCACCTATACTACACTTTAATCGAGGCACACACATCTATCGATAATAATCACTTGCGTGTGAATATATCCTTTTTTAAAAATTAATTCCATGTAGTACAGGCGAAGGTTTGATCACTAGTCGAAAAATCTTTAAGAAAATCACAAATTTTGAGTTGAAGTATAGCCATACATTTCTCCCTCGTTAAGCCCCATGCAATTCAAAAGGTATCTGGATGAAGTTTATAAATACAAATAGTAATTATCGCTAAAATAAGACTCTTAATGTGTTCATCTTCCTCGAGGGTAAGGGCTTCTTTTTAGAATATTTAATCGTGCCTAAAGTTCTGATACATATATAAAGGAGTTTAAATTTTATTTAAATGTTTTTAATTTTAAAATAAATCTTAAAGTTTTATTTTTTACCTTTAAATTTAACATATTCCACCTTTTATTCACAGTGATCACCTACTGACTTGACACACTGGTTTTAAATCTCTTTGGCAGAGTTGCCAGAAACTTATGCAGCAAAGTAGCACGAAGAGGGAAAAAAAGTAGCGAATCGATTTTCTCTTGAAATTCATGAATATAATTTTTTCAATTTTGTAAAACTGCGTTAAAAGGCTTGAATTATTTAATTCATTTAAAATACATTCAAATTCTTCCTGCTAAATATCGTGATCTGCTTTGTCTTTTTTAAAAATTTCTGAATTGTATTGAAACATTTATAGCGATGGAATGAGAAATCAAGGCAGCAAGTCCCTCATTCTTCCTAAGTGATTTTGATTCTGAGAAGTTCGAGGTACATTCGATTCCTTAATTTTGTCTTTTTTGACGTCACTCTGGAAAATGCCCTTTCTACAGAAGCATTACTTATTGGTAGGTTGTAAGGCTTTAAAGCAAATATAGCTAAATCTCTTAAAAATGGATTCAAAAATGCATTCAGTAATTTGCAATGATCAACATAATCACTTTGAAAGAGCAAATTAATCCACTCAAATTCTGCTAAAATTGGCAGCAGTAATTCAACAATATTTAATTCTATCCTAGTATTAATTTAAGTAAAGGGATAGTAAGAGAAGTAGTTGATTGGAAAGAGAGAAATTCGGGCAGAGGCGCAACGGAGAATATTAAGGCCCCTTGCAAAGTCAGTTTTAGAACCCCAAGCCCTAATATGTACTTGGCGTCAGTCAGGCTTTGAGCCCCCGAGAATCCCTGGGCCACCCGCAATGCGAGGTAGTCCGAGCCACTGAATGTAGGTAAAAACCTTTCAAAAGGGATTTAATCAGATTTTTATCACATAATCTCTCTACATGACGAGTTCTTACTTTTGTCATTGTAGGCAATTTTTTTATAAGTCCAGTGATGCAATGTAAGTTAATTACAAAAATAGATTTTTATTCTTTAATTCAATGCAGTACCGTAGATGATAATTATACAATATACTTAGTTCTATAAGAATTTGTCCTTTCACAATTACTTTTCCAGTTTAATATTTATGTAGAAATTCTCTCTAAGCCTATTTTTTAAGAATATTACGTGTTTCATTTTCATGCTTCTATCGGGATTAAAAAGAATCCTATCATTTCTTTTTTTCTACCACTTGCAGTGGAAAAAGAGTGGCAAAATAGGAGAGTCCCGCATAGATAGGTTCTGATACTTGGCGGTGGCGAGGGGGGGGGGGGAAATTGCAGCGGTTCGTGTCGTTTCTGAATGATAAAACATACTGCAACTTCATGCTTTCTTTAGAAACTAAAGTCACTATTTTTTTTCGAAACTTGTTCTAATACTTTTATATATGGTTGAAAGTAGCACAAAGTAGCGGGATCTTCAAGTAAAGTAGCATAAAATTCGCGAAGTAGCAATAGGATAAAAAAAGTAGCCGGAAGTTTTAAAAAGTAGCAAAATTCGAGAAAAATCGCACGATCTGACAACACTGCTCTTTGCAAATCATCTATTAAGGGACGCACTACACTCACCAAAATTTCCACCTGCTGCTTTTCTTAAAAAACGTTTACGACTGCTCAAATAGGGATGCCGTTTTTGGCAGACTTTCACCTCCGACACTGACCAGAATTTATAGTTGAGTGGTTTTACATCTCATCTGCCTGAAGTCCAATCTTTGTGTTATATGAAGATTCTGGCACACTCAACCACCGCTGGGTCGTTTTCGACTTATAAGTAGAAGTAGAGTTCTGTTTAGAAGTCCAATCGCTTCCGTTGAAGAAATTTATCTTCAGAGACTCACTATTTGTTCTAAGATAGTGTATTTGTAACCCCTTTCTCGCAAAAAGGAATCTTTGAGACGCCTTCATAACTGATAATACACCTAATCATTTGCGGAAGCCGGATTTGCTTCTTCTTAGCTTCTTGGGCATTCATTAAGTACACGATCATTTTGGTGATTAAAAGATTCTTCAACGTCAAAAATTTTCTTCGTGGTAAGCACAATTCGTCTGTGGTCGTTATGAGCATGCCGCCAGCACAGTGCTTTTACTTTAAGGTGCCTTAATTCCTTTGTAAGAAAATGGCCAGTTATTCTATTGATTTATTCAACGATGACCTCTTGGTCTTCGTTTACTTCATGAGTCAATATTCTTTTTGACAAATGCATCTGTTAAGCGAGAACAGTCTTCCGATAAATTCTCTCAATGACTGCTTTGACGAGCGCTAATGCTCTCACCACCGAGTGTGGCCCGATCGCTTTTAGTACGGTATACAATGCTGTTGGTTTTAAAAAAAAAAAGACTTATTTGTTCGACGAAGGGCCTTTTGATGCATAAGATCTTGAAAAATCTCTGACGGTTTAATCTTTTTTTAATACAGTAAAATATTTCCCACTAGCTTCTGTTCAATTAGTTAAAGTTCTGATTTAGAATACAAATTAAAATCGTCTGTCACGTTTGATTGACGGCAGACGGTCTCAAATTTCTGCTTAGAACTTACGACACCACTATATGTATTATCAAACATTTGTATTGCATCAAGCGCTTAGAAGAATCGACCCAAATGGAAATGATTATGAGCCGCCAGTTCCGAAACGTTTTCCGAGATTTTAATGTGACATTCGTCGCTGGTTTTCACACCTTCTTGTTTGCACTTAACTTACTCGGTATTGTTTATCCAATATTACATATAGTTACCATGACTAAATGCGAACAATGAGATTAATCCCGGCTGTTTTTATTGATACTAGTCATTTACTTCTGAATTACCTATTCACTAATTTTTGCTAACGTTCTCCACAGGGATTTGCGCCTTAGTGACAGAGAGAGCTAGAGATGCGATTTTTAATGCCTCGCTCTTTATGAAAGGCACATAAAAAATTCCACACAACACTTAAAGAATAAGCACTGCAACTGCTGATCAAAAAAGCATCCTTCGCGCTTGGAAAAATTCCCCAAGGATTCATTTCTCCACTTTACGATTCGAGTCTTCGTGCTCACTCGATAGATGGCGCTAGCAACTCCGAGTCTGAGAAGCAATCGATGATTTTGAGATTCGCCAGGAGCTTGCAAATTAGGAAATCTCCAAATCTAACGGTTGCAGGAGTGCAAGAGATAAAAAATTGTGGATGTTATTTAATTTAGAAGCAAACGCTCTTAAATCACGTAGGCAGATTTTTTTCTTCTATTTTTTTTTCGTTCTTCCCTTTCCTCTCACTTTTTTTTTTCGTTGGCTTGGGAAAAGTACATCAAAATTTACGGTTTTGCGTTTGTAGTTCATTTTTTTTTGCTTTCCCTCTTATTTTTATTTTCTAAACCAAGCGTGTGTATTGAGAGAGTATTAATCATAGGAACTAAATAAAATGGTTTTTCCTTCTGCGGAAAATGAAGGAAGAAACGCCATCTGTTTGATTATTAAAAGCGAATGTGAAATGACTTTGGGAAAAATTAATTCGTGTTTTTCCCTTCACTTCCCTTCTCCTTCGGTGAATGCGTAATGCTTCAGATTTATTAAGGAAGACTAAATTAAAATAGTGTTGCTTTTTAGATGATATTTGTCAACGTTATCAGGTTGTACTGAAATAAATTACGCATCATTTTTAAATCCTCTATTTCTCTCTATATAAATACGTATGATTAAAAATGGTTTATAAAAATTTTCATAGTGTATTTACTTTATTTAGCTGTCGATACTTTTGAGAAATTTAAAAGCAATTAACAACAATGTTTCTTTTTAGTTTGGTGCAAAATATAGGCTCATTTTTTACAAATAAAAGATATTATTGTCAGCATTTTTCAAACTTCGATTTCTGCGCATTGGTTTATTCTTTTTTAAATCAGCGTTTCTAACACTGTAAGGCGCGCCCCTTTAAGGGGGCGTGATAAACCTGCGTGGGGGATCGCGAGCATATCGAAAAGACAAAAAGAAAGTCTTATATATATATAATGACGTTGGCCTTTGTTATTTGTTTACCAACCAGGGGTTTCACAGAAAACATTTTAAGAATTAAATTTCATCTTGTTTATTCACACACACATAACGTAGGTGGACATTTCACAGTTGTATTTCACAGATATTTGATAAGAACACGAAAACAGACACAATAACAAAAGCGACAAGCAGCAGCGACATCCCACATGACAAAGACAAGAGAAGAATCACAAAAGATTTTGGATTTAAATACCGGCAGTGACAATCGCGTGACTGCTTTGTAATAAGAGCTCTGATTGGTTAAAATGGGCGGGACAGGGATTTCGGATACTAGTTGATTACGATTAAGATTTAAGTGTTAGTTTTGAACCAAAGAATTAAACCTTGTTTAAATATTATTAAAAACAGTTCATTGAAAGGATGCTAGAGGGAATTATTACATATATATATACACACACATATACACATGCACAAATATATATATATACACACATACATATATATATATA
>BMAV01003407.1:162586-182793 GCA_019973955.1 Trichonephila inaurata madagascariensis
CTTAATTATTTCATTCTTATCTATAAGAATTACTTTTTCCCATTTCAGTCGGATTCACTCTAAAAGCGTGTTAATTTATTTTGCTAATCCTTGGACACTGAAATCGCATTGAATGAGGATGCGCACTTGTTCATTTTCTTGCTGGATTCTTGGAGGGCGAAGCTGACCTCGTCTTCCACATCCCAGTGGAGGGCGGTGGGCAGGCGGAAGGTGGTGGGCGCGACGCTCGCCCCGCTCTCCTCGCATGACCTGAAAGATAGAAACAAATCACACTTCTCTCAATTGCAAAATCAAAAGACGGAAGTTCGGAATCGGGATTTTGAAAAAGAGTGTAAATGATATTTTCTGTCACCTCAATTAAATTACACATGTAAAATTGTTTTGAGAATAGTACTACAATAAAAAAATTATTTCAACGTAATTTTTTGGAAAGAAATTTCCTTTTATGAAGAATGCTTCTTTTACAGTGATATTTTGTCTATATACAGTTAGGACTTCTGTACGGAGCCTGAACTGGGATTTTTGAAATATATAATTTACAAGTCCATTGATATTTATATTTTAATACAGAGAAATTTTAACAAAAAAAAAAAAAAAAAAAAAAAAACCACCGGTTAATATTTCGGTGGTCGCCGGAATGGAATCCAAAATGGTGGTCTAGAGGTATCAAATCGTCAGGAAGATAATTTAAAAAAATTGTTTTGAAATACATTGAAATATATTTCAAAAGAAGAATATAGGAAGAGATTGACAAAAACCAAGATCAATCAATAAATAATGAATAACAATATAATATAATAAAAAGTTACATGTACTAATAATATATGCAGTATATAATAATAATCTTATATAATATAATTTAATAAGTAATTATATATAATTTTCATTTAGAATGATCTAATAATAATTATTTTATATAATAATCATAATATAATTTTATAGTAATTATAAAAAAGAATAAAATCATCGTAATGTAATATAAAAATTATTCATAAGAATACTCATGTAACGTAATAATTACAAATAAATAACGTAATAATTATAAAGGAATAACAAAATAATTATAAATAAAGAACATATAATAATTATAAATAAAGAACATATAATAATTATAAATAAAGAACATAATTATAAAGAACATAATTATAAATAAAGAACATAATTATATAAATAAAGAACATTATAAATAAAGAACATAATGTAATATAATATTTATAAATATATATATATATAAATATAATAAAACAATTCTCTAAATAACGAATATTATATGATTATTATATTTAATAATAATTGTATTTTTATATTATATATTATTAATAAAATAACTGCATAATATATATTAATATTAATAAAAAATATCAGGTAAAAAGTACTAGAAACTTGCAATATTCCAAAAACTGCAAAAATATTAAGGTAACCATATTGTAATGTTATCGTCCATCTTGGCGAAAATAAAGAACAACTTAGCGCGTGCCCCGTGATATCAAACTAGTTCCATTATTTCAATTGATAGTAAATGAAAATAATGTGAATTTTTCAAAATTCTTTGTTTATCCCTTATATAGAAGTTCTAGCAATATATAGGCAAAATATTATTACAGAAGCATTTTTCATAAAAGTATGTTTTAAAAATATTTCATTCTTTAATTTTTGCCAAAAAATTGCATTTAAATAACTTTTTTTTTCTTATAATACTATTATAAAAAAACAATTTGATATATATCTTCTAATTTAACTGACACACATTAAAAAATATTCCTTTATACGCTTTTTCAGAATCACGGTTCCAAACGTAGTCATTTTTATACAACCAAACTCTTTTTTGCACAAGTAAAAAAATTACATTATTTTTTATATAAATTGGTTTTAAAATCCACACTGGGTTTTGTAAAATTTTTCACACCCACCTAAACTACAACAAAAGGAGATTAGAGCACGACAGGGCTATGTGGTCCAACTTCTATCCCAATGATGAATAAAACTCGTGACTTGACACACAATGTTTTTAGCGAAAAAAATGACACGGAGATCTGATAAAAGTTTTTTTTTATTTAAAAAAAAAAAAAAAATTTGCAACTTTTCTTAATGTTTCCGAGACAAAAACAAAATGTGTAATTCACTGTTGCGTTCATTGTATTTAGAATGTGTCTAAGATACAGAAAGATAGTTACAGGTTCATTGTTAGGACATACAAATACGAGAGGGGGGGGGGGGCCACAAAAAACCCGGAAGCGCACTGTTGCACGCGCATGCTTTGCAGTTACGAGTTGTGCTGTTAGGTGGGGCTTTCCCGCGACGTTAGTAAATTGACGTCTGTCTGAGTTAAGTTGTGGTGTTCTGTTGTGTACTTTCCTGTTTCAACCCTTTTGGCGATAAGTGAGATGGCCGACCCCAAAGAGTGTGTGGGAAAACTGCCGCTCTTGGGATGCTTCGGCAATCCTTTTATGATGCTGCTGATAAATCACTGGTTTACGAGTGGTTTTCCTATTTCGAATCTGGCAACATGTCAACTGAAGACATGCCACGCCCAGGGCATTGACTGGAAGAAATGATGAAAAACATTGCCAAAATCAATTTTGCAATGGATGAAAATCGTCGAAAGACCATTGACAAAGTTTGTAAAGAAACGAACATGTCATGGTCCAGCGAATTTTAACCGAAGGTTCACCCACGAGACGAGTGTCAGCCAAATTTGTTCCTTGCTTGTTCAAAAGATGAGAAAATTTGCTTAGAGATCCTAAAGAGAAACCGAGAGCCACGACTTTAAGAGTGTAAAGTGCAGAACGATGCAAATTTTCCTAAAAGAATTGTGATTGGGGACGAGTCCTGGTGCAACTACTACGATGCAAAATCGAAACAAGCACTGAACCACTGGAAAACTCTAAATTGCCACTCCTCAAGAGTTTCAGAACTGTTTTCAGCTGTGAAAAAAGCGTAGGGACATGTGCCTTGACGCATATAGACAATACTTTGAAAGGGACTAATGTAGGGTTAAAAAAAAATGGTTATTTATGGCTCCCCACACCCTCGTACATGGTTAACGGCTACGTCCAAAAGTTTTTAACGTGATTTTGGAATAACACGACCAGAGAGAAAATTTTTTGTTGTTCACACAGCTGGGGATTTATTTAGACACGATTGAGGATCACCGATTGTTCCGCGAAAGGAAGACAAAATCACTGGCAGTTTCATTTTTGAAGGTTCCAAACCTGCTTTAAGCCTGTAAAATTTTTTTTAATCGCACCAAATACTTAGAGATTCCAATGAGATCAGAAAATTTGTTTAGTCGAGCAACACAATATGCACAGAGCGCGTGTGAGAAGAAACACATACCACAAAATAAATAACTAGAAAATTTTCTGATAAATAGAGTAGGTAACATATAATATTTGGAAAAACATTTCATCTCCTCAAGACCATTGTGCTTCATGTTTTCACATTCGTTACCAGCTTCTAGAGCAGGGGTCGGCAACCTGTGGTACGCAGTACAATTCTCGAGGACACTCTTCATTACTCTAAAAATTTGTCAATTTTTGAGTGGTTGGAAGTTGATAAATTTGTAATGTACCTTATTTGACAAACATTCAAAATTATAGACGTTATGGAATTACGAAAAAATATGAAAGATAACTCTAAAGGTAAATTTACAGTTATTTTTCAAATTATTGAATGCCATTGCTGGAGAGATTTAATTGTATGAAGAGAGAAAATTGCATGAAAACTCTGCTTTTAGTTCTACATATCTAAGTAAAAAATCTTTCCCCATATGAAAAACGTTTCGAGTCTGCAAAGAAATTGCTTAACTGAATGCTTAGAATCGCATCAAAATTGAAAGTCAAAAATTATACCCCTGATTTTGCGATATGAATATAGAGTATAGTGCAAGTACTAGGTTCGCATTAAAATTTTTAATTTTCTTTTTATTTCACTATAATGGAGGAAAATATTTATGTTTTATGTTGTCTATTTATTTTAATAATTATATTTAAAAATACATAATATATGAACAATTTTATCGTTTTATTTTTGTTGAAGAAAGTTATATTTTACGCTGTTTTTTTATATGTTAAGAAATATCTTTAAAGGATGCAAAATTAATTTTCCATTAAACTGCAAATGTATATTATTCTCGAACTCTTCGCGGGAATCGAACTATTTCAAAAATGTCCTACTTTGTGGTACGCTGCATCATGTCACGCCACAGCTAAAAGGTTGCCGGCCCATGCTGTAGAGCTTCATGGACTAGTAAATGTATAATTTTGTTTTGGGGAATCTAGGGGAAAAAAAAGCTAAATATATTAATATAATAAAACTTTTTAATCTGAAATGCACTCATTAAAGGTAGCCAAGTTACCGAGTAAATTTTTTTTTTATTTTTTTTTAAAAAAAATAAGTATAATACATTTTTAGTATAATGTCCTAATATTTCTGGGGACCATCGACATTTTTTCACGGGCCGCCCGTTGGAGAATGTTGATCTAGACCAAGGGTACTCAACCTTATTTCCCACCGGGCCACATACATGAGACAACTATTTCCCATGGACCACAACATGAGGATTAATTGGGGAGGGGGTGGGAAGAGAGCTATAAAATAAAGGACATTGAAAATGTAGAAGATTGATCAAACTATTAACATTCATACTTTTTTTAGATTTTATGTTAAAACTATATCAAACTTAACTCATATAAATAGGTTTTATGTTTTATACATTTTTTACCCAGTTATTGGGTAATTTCGATTTTTCTTCCATCAATGATCCCAAGCCCTTTCTCTTTTCATTCTGTTATCATGAAAACAAAACTGCCAAGGGTTGTAGTTATTTGATTTTTTTTCTTTTGTGTGAGACAAAGTTATTTATTTTTTTTCTAATATTAATTTATTAAGGGCAGGAGGGTAGCAAAAAGTTTTTACTGAATTCCAGACTGAAATGTTGTTTAAATTTAGTTCAGATTTTCTTGTGCATTTTTGTTTCAAATTACAGAACTTTTCAATTTTACAAAAAAATCTGAACAAATAATTTATTAAAGTATACACCGAACGCATTTTAGAAACATTCTAATAATTTCTGTATCAATTTATATGTTTATCTTTAACAATTTCATATGTTTATCAATAGATATATAATGTAACAAATATTTATAGGATGCTTTGACTAAAATTAGATCTATCGTACTCCAGCGCATGCGCCCAAAGATGTTTTTGTTACCTCTACATTTTGTGACAATAACACCGACAAAATATTTTGTTGCTATCGCGCGCGTAAAGACTTTAAGAAAGCCAATTTATCTCGTCTTGAAAGAGATCCTTCAGAAAAAGAGCCGTTGAAAGATTTGTGCTTAGAGGTGTAGTGAAGGGCAAAATTATATTTCTGACACATTTCAGGACAAATCAAACAAAATGTTGATCCATGTTTGTTTTTCTCTACGAAATAGTCAAGATCCCAATCATTTTGAAACAGCAAATATTATTTGGAAATTTTTCACTTGGAAGACACATGAGGGTTGATTGAAAATTAGTTTCACCCATAAAATGATAGGTCCTTCCCTAACCGTTACAATTACAAGAAAAAAAGTTACCACCCAATTCGTACTAGCCCAATATCAATAGCAAAATTGATATATTTGATTGATTGATAGAATTTCTCGTTAAATTTTTGATGCATTGTTCTTAAATAATTTTTATTACGACACATGACCGTGCCACTCAGATGTAGAACATCCGACTCTTGTAAAACCGATAGATTCAATAAAATAGTCAATTTTAGGCAACCTTAATTATTTATCAATTAGCATAGATCGTGACGCCTTTATGCATTTTTATTAAATTCATTCAATGCAGAACATTTTTTTCAGGAATAAATAAGATATTATTCGAAAATTAGATTTAAAAAAAAAAGATTTATCGCAGTATCATAGGAAAATTATTTTTACAAGTGTTTATAAATATAAATTATACGCCGTAAAAACGACACAATATCTATTTTTAGAATTCCAATTTTCAGAAACATCGGAGCACATGTATAATTCCCTCGTCTAAAAGTATTTGTTTTGAACTCGTTTATCACTTCCAACACAAACAGAAGGGTAAAAAATTACCTCAAGCAAAATAATGGAAGCGCAAAATAAAATTTATTTTCCAATTTGGATACACGATTTATGAATTTATTCAAATCCATGAAGACGTTATCTAAAATACCGTTATTGTTTAAAATAGATTGGAGAAGCATAATCTCGTCCCGCCCCCCCAAAAAAAAAGAATATGTTAACGGTTTGTTTTGCTATATTCCATTCGATAATTCCTAAGCATTTTGTTATGAGAGTTTCTTCAACTATAAATGTTTGTCATTTTCTGAATTACTTCCCAAAGTGATCTCTCATTGGGCATTCGTCATTTTTCTCGTCATTTATTACATTGCTGAAACTTTTCAGCGTTAATCTCTCACGAGTTTTTTTTTTAATTAATGGAGTCTGCATTCACAAAACAGGATTTATCTGACACACGAAATAAAAATATACGATGATTTCTAACGGCACTATCAATTCAAATTATAGCTTATCAATTGCTTCCCTTTTTCCTTTGTAAATAAGATAAAACATTACATTTTTACTTATCTCATTTTTTTGAAAGAATACACAGTATTCCTCAAATACTGATTACTTTTCAAATATTAAAAAATATTTTCGAAGGGAAAATATTTTCCAGGCATTTTCGACTAATGTAAATCCCCATGTAACTCATTGTTTTTGGCCCTTTCAAATTTTGAGTTAAGTACAATATTCTATATTCGAGAGAAGGAAAATAATTACCTCGTTCGCTCATTCAAAATAGTTTTCGAGCAGGCGAGTTAAATTTGAGTGATTGCATTTTTTAAATACAGCTCTTTCAATGTGATACATTTACAAATCAGTTGGAAAATATTTTTACTGTCGAAAATAGGACTGCGATATTAAGTTATTGCTGCTAATGTTATGTGAACATTGTGCTAAACAATGAATCTTTTACTCGTCAATTCAATTGGATCAAAGAGTCAATGAGTCGTGATTGGAGAGTAAGATATCGTCCTCGTATCTTGATGTATCTCGAGATCAGTCATAAATAATTTTGTATCTATTGAGATCTAATAAATCGGATGAAATAAAACCAAGCTAGAATAGAACAAAACTAGTTGGTAATTATAAGCGATTATTTAAATAAAAGTTTTAATACTTTTTTGTACTATAGATACTAGCATTAAATTTTGTCTCCTATTAAAACAATAACAATGGCTTTGAAATTCCGTCGTAATATTCAAGATAATTTTTGCTTTTACTTCTATGAGTAATTTAGAATTAAAAGCAGTATATTTGTGAGTTAGAAATCTAATGAATTGTAGCAACAATCTTTAGTAAATTTATTCGATTTATTTTTATCTGAATAAATTGTTACATTTTATAACTAAATATATTTTGTCATAGAATAATTTTTTAAAAAATTTAACCTTCGATAAAACTAAGATAAAATTGGTATTCAAGAATGTGATTCAAAATTTTAAAATCATTTAGAATCCTATTTGATTAAGTTCCGAGTACATAAACCATTAGCTATAATAAGATATTTGAGTTTGAAAATAAATGTCACGTTGGCCTTATTATATTTAATAAAATTCGAATCAAGAAGAATGTGTTTATAATTCAATTTTGGAGTATAAATAAGAATGACAAAAAACGTAAAATTAAAATACCTTTTTACTCAGGAATGCATATCCTTTCTTGCTCGTCCTGAAAATATGCGCCTGGTGAAAAAAAATAAAATACAAAATAATCCAGAAAAAAACAAAATGGCATGAAAATTAAATGACTTTGAGCTAAAAAAAAGCAATGAACACAACATTATGCTAAAACAAAATATACATTTTTCAATAATAAAAGTAACAAGCTTGTAATAAATAAATTCTCTAAAACACAAAAGAGGAAATGTATAAATAAAAATAAATGATCCCGTTCTTTTGTTGTTCTACAACCAATAAAATGTATCGTTCTAATATTCCATGCACTATTTAGTCTTCCTGCTGTTCATTTTAAAGCATCAAAGATTGTCATATGTTACGGTTACAGAGCACAGTTTATCTACAGACGAAACGATTTTCTACGTTTAAAATGTGGAACTAACTACGAAATACAGTTTTCTCAGAAAGCTCGAAGATTATCCATTATCATATCCTCTTTTCAGTTCGATGCGGTCTTGGTCATAACAAAGTCTGGATATTCAGCTGCAAAAAATTTTCACGTTGTTGACAGTTTAAGTGGCATGAATGAGTGTTTATTCAAAAGAAGGCGAGGGCTATTGATGACGGACCTCGTAACTTTGATCTGTGATCGAGGGATGAGGACGACCCTGAGCTGACACCTAACTTTCAAACCCCGCTAACGGGAGGCCATAACTGTCGACAGACTAAACGTGCTCCAGCCTCTTTACACGGCATGTCAGTGGCATCACGACTCGAAACTCCTTAAGTGACCATGATAGCTGAATCGACATGGTTGTGAACTCGTGGCCGGCGTTGTTCAGTTACGAGTTCGAATCCTGATGCCACTGAAGAGCAGCCATGTAGAGAGATTGGTGCATGTTAAATCTGTCGTGAATCAAAGTTCTATCGTTGGCCTGGTGTGGAAGTTTAGAGAGTGGGTGCTAGCTTAAGTGTCTTTCTCGTCACTTGATCATGGCTCAAAATGACTACTTGTGTTGCTTCAGAGTGCGTCGTACATTCCAATCAGAATCAAATTTCATTTCATTCTCATTAATACGTCTCGTTTCTTCTGTAAGTCTGAATAGCATCAAATGAAACCACAGGTTTGCTTAAGAGGGAAACTCTCCCTTTACAAATTGACCTATGTATTGTGCAAATGACCGCCTACCGAATCGTCAAACTTTCGTACGACAACGGATATTTTAAAGCGATACTATTGAAGGGACGAGTTGAATATTTTTGCAAAGAAAGATTTTGCACGTGAGTGAATACTAACGTCGCACTGTTCAGCTATTCGAGGTCTCTTTACGACGGAATTCGTAATTTTGAACAATGCTCGAGTGACGAGGAGACATTTGAGCTGGCACTCCTCTCTTTACTACGACACCAACGAGAGGACAGATTTAACATGCATCGCCTCCCCTACGCGGTGGGTCTTCAGCGGTACTAAGATCGAACTCATGACACCCCGGCCACGAGTCCGTTACTTTGACCACTTGGCTACCGTGACCAAAAAATTTTGACCGAAAATGGATATTATTAGCGTAGCAATTCCTTCTCGTCAAGGCTTAACCAGTTGAGTTCGAGAAAAATAGAGACCCTAGTCTTCGAATAGGGTGGAGTTCTATGAATACTCTAGAATGGTATGTATGCATAACGTGTGACTATCTATTTTCCCCTTCAAAATAGAATATATAGTAATTTTCAAACACACATATTCAAGAATATATATATACTAACATTTCTTCATAGTTTATTAATAAATATAATAAGAATGAATTGGTGAAAATAAATAACTTGACACGACTTATATTGTTCTGAAGAAGAAAAATTTGCATTAACGTATACATTATTTATTTACAATGTGTGAAATTTTTAGCAAGGGAGCTCCTAACATTTTCCTTGGCTTCATTATTAAAGTAGGCCGTCTCTGGACCATCTTTTTTTTAAAAAATATTTTTAGAGTCCTTTTCTATCACTGGGACGTTTCAAATTGCTTTTCGGGACATGCTATCTCGAAAAAGGACATTGTTAGAAAAAACACATTTTTCATATTATGAAATTCGTACACAGGTCATCAAAAAACCTTTCACAATGAGTATACAGGACCCAGTGGTAAAGTGAAAAATGTGTGGGGTTTTTTAAAAAAGAAAATGATTATACCGAAACCTTGAAATTGCTGAAAAAATCATTATTAAGGGAAATAAAGGATGTAAATCACAAACCAACGACTTATTGCAGATCACACAATGAATAACAATTTCTCTTAAGGAAAGCATTTTGTTTTTTCTGAGAACTTCTAAAATTATATCTGTAAGCAGTTACTTTTGTCTAACTTAAGTGTTGAGAAATTTGGAGTCGTCAGATGATTAAATTCAAATGTTCCAAAAATGATCCTTTTAATATTCAACAATCAGTTATTTTCATTTATCATTCACTGGTGACCTCGGTGGCCTAGTGGTCATGGTCACGAACTCGTGGCTGGCGTTGTAGAGTCGCGGGTACGAGTTCTGATGCCATTGGATAACCGCGGCTGATGTACGTTAAATCTGTCTCAAGGCTCAAAGTCTTTTCGTTGGTATGGTGTGGAAGTTAGGAGAGTGGGGTGTCAGCTCAGATGTCGTCCTCGCCGCTTGACTGCGGTTCAAAATGACGTGTGTACGTTTGCACCGCGTTCGTTATGATTCCTCTACAAAACACTTTTATTCGATCGTAATCTTAAGTTGCGAATTGAACAAAATCACAGCTCTCTCTGTTACGTTTCATTGTTGCACCCATGTGCATTTTGTTTTTGTTTCAAATGGGCTGCATTTTGGAAGATAAGTCTTTGCAGACATTGCAAGTCTCTATGATGTGTGAGACCCATTTTATGAGTGGTACCATCTATTGGCGACTCCCGCTACCTAATTTTTGACATTTGAATTTATTTAATTCCAGCTGTCGTCGGTTGTTAAATATTTTTTTCTGTAATGAGGCTGCGTATTAGCTTTTCTACCTGCAGACCTAGAACATTCCCCAGGAGCTGGTATCACTTTTTAGCGTGGCACCATATCGGCGATACCAATTACCGCAAGTAGATTTTGACGCCCAGTTTCTTCCCCAGAGGGAAGCACCTGATCTATGCCGATGCGAAATTTGTACTTAGGAATTAAATTTTGCCGAGAGCATCCAAGCCAAAGGACACTCAAGGGATCTTTTTCATGCCGTATAATCATACGACATGGCCACTGTCGATTTTCTGCGTTATGAAAATCCATTGACTTGGGCAGGGGTCGAACCCGCAACCTTGGGTACAGAAGGCCAGCGACAAACCAATTACGCCACTCAGCCGGTGGCTGTTAAATATTGCCGAAAGCCAAATGGATGGTCAAGGGATCGTTTTTACATGCTACATAATATGACATGCATACCAACAATTTTCACATCCAGAAAGTCTATCCACTCCAGCTGGTAACGAACCCGTAACCTTGGGCTTACGGGGTGGGCACGCTACCTCTAAGCCCCCGAGCCGACTTGGCTCTATATACACAAGAAGTATAATTACATTCTTATACGTCGACACATACATCCCTTTCGAAGGAAGAAAATTAGAGTTGATGACATCTTTCAGTGGCCACGGTAGACTAGTGGTCAAGGTGGCCGGCGTGTCATGAGTTCGGGCCTAGTACCACTGAAGACCCGCCGTGAAGTTAACCCTTTATCTACCGCATTAGGATTTACTGCAGTTTTTTTCCATGCAATATTGGACCCTACATTGAAAATTAAAGAATATACAAAAACAAAATACTCAACTTTGGGAAATTTAATAAGTTAGAGCTAATTAATTAATTAGATATTCACCTGTAAAAAATTAATTACATGCACTATTCACTTAAAATAAATAGTCAAATCGTTTTCTAAGGTCTTCATTAACATACGAAAAATATAAGACACTTACCTTTTAACATTAACTATTTTTTTCAGAACAAAAATGACAATATTCGCTATCCGCCGAAAACGCCGTCAGCTGAAAACGCAATTTCTTCTATAAAACTATTCGCATTCCCCTCTAAGATGCTCATCATAAAACCCATGCTGCCACATACCTTCGAAGAGGGGACTTATCCTGCTAACTATCGTCAGAGTATTCGTACAAATGGTTATTCTATGTAATTTTAAAGTGAGTGGTACTTATAAGCACCGTCGGTAGATAAAGGGTTAAATCTATCGAGAACTCAAACGTCCTTCTGTTGGTGTGGTGTAGTAGTTAGGAGAGGGTGTGTGTGTGTGCCAGATCAGGTGTCACTTGACCATGGTTCAAAATGACGAGGTCCGTTGCCAAAAGCCCTCGAGTAGCTGAAGAGTGCGACGTTAATATTCACTCACTCACTAACCTTAATTCAAAAGTCCTCATGCATCTCTCAAGTGATATTAAGCTTCTTATATTCTGATATTGTGTTAGGGTATGAATCATATAAAAATTGAATCTGCGTCAAAATACAAATCGTCTGAAGTCGTACAAAAACATCATTGGCTGTTTCCGTGACAATTTTGGATCAGAGTTCTCTCTCTCAGAAAGTGAAGAGAATTTCTTTCATTTAATAAAGTTTTTAATTTATAAACTATGTTACTATATTTATAATTGTTTACATTAATTGATAAACTAAATTTGCGCAATACATACAAAATTGTTAGCTAAAAATAATATGTAAAAATAAATGGAAAAAAGAAAAAAGCTAATGTCATGCAAGAAATGAAATATTTGCAGTTAGGTATTTATAGGATTTGAAATGCTTAACCCCTTAAAACACACTTATTTTTAAAAACACCGGCAAAAAAATATCATTTTTTTATTTAAGAAAACACATTTTAAAGTCTTTTTGGCCAGAAATTAAAAAAAAAAAAGTGCAAAATCCTTCAAAATTTATATTTTAGTTTTGACCCTCATTTCAAATGAGAGCCGAATATTGAAATCATGTACGTGCATCAACTTTTATTGTATTTCTTTTGGCATTGCTGTTTCGATAAAAATATTTATGTATACTTTTTCAACAGAAATAATAATAGTAGTAGTGTTTATTTTTTTAAAAAAAATATTCTAAATTTCCTTCTGTTTGATATGTTCGAAAGCAAGTGCACAGTTTAACTTTGCAATTATTCTACACAGAACGACTCTCTTATTCCTTTGAGCACAACACCCAGCGCAGTATCTTGTAGGAGCTTTATTTCTTAGTGTTGGTGGAACAAAACTGGAGAAATATGAAGTTCCGTTAGTCGTAGAGAGAGAGAACTCCGGAAGATTTTCGTCCACCCAATTTTTTCATTTTTGTATCGCTATGCTAACTTTATATAAGTCTTTCTACAAAATAGCTACTGAAATCTAAATTTATTTTTTTTCCACTTTTTTTTATACCGAACATATGTATTCTAAATGCTGATGTCTAGCAAATGTGTGAAAAAATACTTTTCTCTAATATTTATCTAAATTTACGAAATCACGACGACCAGTTGCAGTCAGTCTCACGAGTGCTGACGGCGAACGCTTCTATTCGAGTGTGAAAGTTACAGCAGCATGAAATACGACTAAGCACGAATTATATCGTTTGTGCACAGTTTGACCCATCGAATTAATTCGATAGAGATCGTTAAGGTGTTCAAATGAGTTGAGGTAAAAGTGGACCATTAAGTGAAAGGAAAAAAATTGCGAAAAAAAAAAAAAACTCCTTCCTTACCTTTTTGTTCCAATAGCATTTTGAAAGGATGATGTTGCCCCAAAAGTAATTAAAACAAAAAGAAAAACTTTTGCTCCCACATTTCACTAAGACAAGATTCATAAATAAGAATATACCCCTCGATTGAATTTTTTACAATCAGTGTATAGAAAATTCTTAATTTTGAGTCTCGTCTGTATCTTATTATTTTTTCCACAAATTTGGACGCTTCAATTAATTTAATTAAAGCTCTCGTCGGATACTAAATATTGCCGTGGTCTGATTTTGCCGAGAGTATCAGAGCCAAATTGATACTCAAAGAATCTTTTACGTGCCACATAATCATATGACATGATGTGCCTGCGGTTTTTGCACCCAGAAAATCTATCGACTCCAGCCGGGGTCGAACCCGCAACCTTGGACTTACCAAACAGGCACGCTACCTCTAAGCCACCGGAGATGACTCTTTCTCATTAAAAACGTGTGGTATTTAAAAGGTAGAGATCTTATCAAGGCCAATGACTGCTAAAAATAAAAAATTAAACTTTGTGTCGAAAAAAAAAAAAGTGGAAAACTTTTCTTAAAAATTTAAGGAAAACCATTTAAATTTTTACAGCCACGTAATTAAGTAGTTTTATAAATCTTTGTCATAGACAGGGCTGCACTATTCATAAACATTCCTTTCGTTCTAACTCTAGAACCCAGCGGGGTAGTGGACTTACAAAGATTGCAGAAATTCTTCGCAGAATCGGAGGACGGTGATTCCTTCCGATGCCGAGTGCTCCACAACAAACCCAACCACTCCATCTCTCGTTAGGATGGCCTGGAACAAAAAGAAAAACAGGAAACATTTTTTTTTATTTCTAATGGCAGATTATGAACAGTTATTAACAATCTACCTAGTAAACACCGAAACCAGGTATCTCTTTTTAGTGCGGTGCCATATAGGCGGATACCAATCGCCGCAGGTAATTTTGACGCCCAGCTTCCTTCCTAGAGGGAGGCACATGAGCTCTGACGATGCAAACCTGTACTAGGATTTAATTTTGCTTAGAGCACCCCCCTCCCAAGGGATCTTTTACATGCCATATAATCATACGACATGGCCGCTGTTGATTTTCTGCATCATGAAAATCCATCGACTTAGGCCGGGGTCGAGCCCGCACCCTACGGTACAGAAGGCCAGCGACAAACCAACCACGCCACCCACCCGACAAAACAGGGAACATTTCATAATTCATTTGAGATCTGGGTTGGATTTCAGTTGAACTTGTTAATTTGGCAATCCTGCCAACTGGGAGGAAATGTTAACCATACCTGGACCGCGGCTGTATCTATTTTTGGTACTAAAGCACTCCCACAACCCTATTGGCAACTTTGGTGGTACATTCGAAGCCATATTGGCGACATTGAATAAAGCCGTACGAATTAAAAAAAACAGAATACGCTGACGAGAATGTGGAGCACGTGGTCAAAAATACTGTGTGAAAGATAATCAGTAATTAGAAATAAATAATAATCAATACAAAGAATCACAAAATAGAAAATAATAAAAATCAGTTATAATTAGTTTTATATTATTTTAGTATTTTATACAATAATGTAATGATAATAATGTAATAATAATTATACAATTATTAAATTTTATTATTTAAAAATTCAGTAAATCTCAAATTTGCATGTTGGTATTCAATAGTAGCCCTATCAACGAACGGTTGGGGTTAGAATGGCGGAGAAGCAGGAAGCGAAACGTAGGGTTGCCAATGATACGTGCGAAATCGGGGTTGCCAATTGGATGAAAATTTGGCGTGGTTGTGGTAGTACTTAAGTACAAAATCGGTCAATGGTGTTTTATCCCTAAAGTCGACATGGGTTTGTTTCATAAAGGAATTGGCTTTTCTAAAATGGCTGAACGTGAAGCGACGAGTGAATTTTTTTCTATTTTTGAGTGAAAAAAGCAAGAAAGAAGTTTTTCTTCGGTGTATGAAGGACGGATTGATAGCATCAAGGTTCGAATACTGAACTAAAACATGCATTTCCGATGTTTTTCACACTGTTGTATTTTTTTTTCTTCAAGAAGTCATTTTGGAAACGACATTTTCTCGACATTTTTCCTTCTTAGAAGTGCGAAAAGTGGATTTTTTTTTGTGCTTTTGAATGAGAGGTATGAAAGAAATGATTGGTAACTATATAAGAATATGAAGAATTGAAGCATCTCGTTCAGAATGTCTTAAAATTATAAAGTAATATGCCTTTTTTGAGAGAGGGAGATCGTTACATAAATTAACTTAAAGCACGCACTTCTTATATTTTCCCCGCTGTTGTGTATTTAAAATACCATGTTTTTCTTACCAGCCATTTCTAAAACGCGCTATTTCCTTTAGCGTCAAAACAGCCAAAAATATTTGGCACATTTTTTTGGCGAAATTTTTGGCGCCAAAAAATCAGGGGGTTCAAGTAGGACTTAACCAATATCTAAACTAAATAAAGATTTTGTAGTGCTGAATAAGAAAAAATTACAATTGCTGTCGCTTATTCTTTGGATCGAAATGTTTTCGCCAAATCGCATCAAAGGAAATCCCACGTTTTTAAAGTCGTAGAAAACAAAGAAAATACTTGATTTCGAAATGTGGAAATAGGGGCAAAACGATAAAAATGTATGATTTAGAAAGATTTGAATAACTATGCTAAAATTATAAATATTTAAACAGTTTTGAAAATCTCTCCCCTAATCCATAATGATGTCTTAAGACTTCTTGAGACCCTGGGCCCCTATATACAAAAGTAAGCACCGCCTACAACCCTCATAGCATACATTATTAAATACTCGTACACACGGTAACCTGTAACAAATGAATGTGCGTCACTCACAATAGCTGAGGCTTAGATAGAAAGCTGCTGAAAGGAGCATAGACACGGACTTCACATAATGATGCAGCCCTACCACTGTTGGCATATAGTTCGAAATTCCAAGTTTGTCGGAGATTATGTCTGTGAATAACATTTGGACCATGACCTGACCGAAGCTGAGACCCTGGACCCGGGTCCAGTTCCTTACAACCTATCATTCATCTGTCTACGAAACCCATATCTTGCAAGAAATTACATGTGCTCCAAGATTCAACCACGTAAACAAGGGGTGGGCACTTCTTTTCGCTGGAGGTTCCCATTGGGGAAACGGAGAATACCAGGGAGCTGCCCCTTTAAAATAATTGCAATCATTACTTAGCCTTTGCATCTCAGAGCAGATATATAAACTGTACCCTGTATAAAGATCAATAAATCTCTAAGTTATATAAATATAAAAAAAGTCACAGTTTTATTCAATTTATTTATTGTGCTCATTTCATAGCTATAGCTGCAAGCACATTTCATTTCAGGGAATTAATCACAGGGCATGCGCCAAGTTGTTGTTTATGTTCGCCAAGATGGGCGATAGCATTACAATATGGTTACCTTGATGTTTTGGGAATATTGCAAGTTTCCAGTACTTTTTAATTGATATTCATTATTAATGTTAATATATATTATGTAATTATTGTATTAATAGTAATATAAAAGTACAATTATTATGTATGTAATAATCATATATAATATTCGTTATTTAAAATAATTGGTTTTTTTTATTATACTTATTTATAAATATTATGTTCTTCATTTATAATTATTATTTTGTTATTCATTTATAATTATTTTTATGTTATTTATTTCTAATTATTACATTACATGAGTATTCTTATGAATAATTTTTATATTACAATACGATGATTTTATTCTTTTTTATAAAAAAAAAATTACTATTATATTATATTATTATTATTATATATAATAATTATTATTAAATCATACACAATATGAATATTATATATATAATTACTATTAAATTATATTATAAGATTTTTATTATATACTGCATAATATTATTAGTACATGTAACTTTCTATTATATTATGTTATTCATTATTTATTGATTGATCTTGGTTATTCTCAATCTCTTCCTATATTCTTCTTTTGAAGTATATTTCAATGTATTTCAAAACAATTTTTTTAAAATTACCTTCCTGACGATTTGATACCGCTAGGCCGTCATCTTGGATTCCATTCCAGCGACAACAAGCGCTGCTTGGCGTCATGCCTCGTGGTATCAAACTAGCACCCACCATTAACGAGATAAATGCACCCTATCACACTTTTCTACAATTTGTTTGAAATCAGGAGAGTGATTGCTTGTTGTGAAATTCTCAGCACAGCCTGCAAGTGAAAGGTCATCCAACTTGCATCTGTATTGACTCTTGCTGACTAATACAGGGTGTTTCAAAAATAGCACTTAAACTCTGCCCAGCCAGATTCATTTTTGAGAGAACATAAAAAATGCTTAAAGAACGGTACCTGTACGATCCATGGTTAACGAGAAAATACTGTAAATGGAGAAGCACGGTGTTGAGTGAATGATGAACTAGCTCCGGCTCGTTTTTCTGCTGCGATTGGTTGGATATGGAATGTTCCGGTCGGATGTGAGGGCCCGTTTCTATGGGCAACACGATTGCCAGATCTCATACCGCTGGATGTTTTCCCCTATAGGTCAATCTCAAGGAATGGGTGTGTCGAGAAGTTGTGATTACAAAAACGGACTTAATTGCTCGTCTGTTTGGACTTCGGTGGACACCGCGTTGCTGCGACGTGTGTACTAATTCATGCCACGATATGCACGGCAGACAGTAAATATTTGCAAATACTGCTGTGGATATGCTTAATACGGCTGTGACGTCTTACTTTGTTTTGAGTATTTTTCTCTTAAGCTGTGGATCGTATTGGTTTTTAGGACATTTATGCATTCCCAACGAGGAATCTAGCTGCGCAGAGCTTGGGCGCTATCTTTGGGGCACCCTGTACATGTCGACCTGAATAGAGAGAATATTTTCTTTATATTTGTTTTTCTCACTGTTTTGGAAGGCCGCAAAAAAAACCTTTTGCAGGCTGCATGTGCCCCGTGGACCGCTATTTGCCCACTCATGACGAAGCCTTCTTTACGTGGACAAAATGAGGGGATTCTCTTTTTTTTCTGACTACGGGAACGCCATTCGTAACCAGCAATCGTTCCCTCTCTCGAACAAAGGCATATTTTGGTCATTCATGTCTAGATGGCGTCAATTCTTCATTCATGCACCGATTCTTCAATGTACACAGACTACACTGAAGAGGCGGCCCCCCCCCAAAAAAAAACTGGTACACCTGCCTAATATCGAGTAGGTCCCCCACGAGCCCGCAGAAGTGCCGCAACACGACGTGGCATGGATTTGATTAATGTCTGAAGTAGTGCTGGAGGTAATTGACACTATGAATCCTGCAGGGCTGTCCATAAATCAGTAGCAGTAATAGGGAGTGGAGATCTTTTCTGAACAACACGTTGCAAGGCATCCCAGATATCTTCAATAATGTTCATGTCTGGGGATTTGGGTGGCCAGCAGAAGTGTCTAAATTCATAAAAGTGCTAATGGAGTCACTTTAGGTATCTCTGGATGTGTGGAGTGTCGCATTGTCGTGCTGACATTCCCCAAGTCCGTCGGAATACCCAATAGACATGCATGGATGCAGGAGATCGGACAGGATGCTTACGTACCTGTCACCTGTCAGAGAGAGAGAGAGTCGTATCTAGACATATCAGGGGTCCCATATGACGCCAGCTGCACACGCCCCATACCATCACAGAGCCTCTACCAGTTTGAACAGCCCCCTGTTGACATGTAGGGTCCATGGATTCATGAGGTTCTCTCCAAACCCGTACACTCCTATTAGCTCGATTCAATCGAAAACGAGACTCGTCAAACCAGGAAACGTGTTTTCAGCCATCAACAGTCCAATGCGGATGTTGACGGGCCTAGGTGAGGCCTAAGGCTTTGTGTTGTGCAGTCAACAAAGGTACACGAGTGGGCATTCGGCTCCGAAAGCCCATATCTATGATGTTTCGTTGAATGGTTCGCACGGTGACACTTGTTGGTGGCCCAGCATTGAAATCTGCAGCAATTTGCGGATGGGTTGCACGTCTGTCGCGCTTAATGATTCTCGTCAGTCGCCGTTGGTCCCGTTATTGCATGATCTTTTTTTGGCAGTAGCGATTTCATGTTTTACCGGATTCCCTATAGCTACCTCGGAGATGCTATGTCCCATCTCTTGTGCGCTGACTATAACACCACGTTCAAACTCACTTAAATCTTGATAGCCTGCCATTGTAGCTGCAGTAACCTACCTAATAACTGTGCCAGACACTCGTTGTCTTTTATAGGCTTTGCCGCCCTCAGTGCCCTACTCTGATTGGTTCCATATTTCTTTATTTGCGCACGCATGCCTGTACCAGTTTTTTTGACTCTTCAGTGTATTTTTATGGGAGGGTTTACCTTTTTAAAAACAAGCACATGAATGCACGGGGCATAATCTATGTGATAAACAGTTATAATCTCTTGGTGTACGGAAAGGGTTTGAATCCCCAAATCCTACTCTTGTGTACCCCACTCAACGCCACTTCTTCAAAGTTTAAAAATTCCACTCGTGGCTACACTTTCAACCATTTAAAAAAACAGTGCCGTGTTCCCAAGCCACACTTTCAAAGTGACCGTCGGAAAAAAACTGACTGTTTTACAAAACCGGTAGAAAAACGAATCCGGGGGGATATGCATTTTCTTCCCCGTAAACAGGGATGCAAACGCTTGCGAACGTTTGGCTACATTTTTTGTCGCCATATCAGAGGGCTCGAGTAAGATCCAGTCCTAGATAATTGTACGACATGT
>BMAV01003408.1:0-15018 GCA_019973955.1 Trichonephila inaurata madagascariensis
AATAAAATGACACATGAAAGGTTTTTCAGATTTGGCTATAGTCTCAATTAAACCCGAAATCTCAGAAAAACTGATTAAACCGAAACTACACTGTTTTCCACCGTAAATCAACCCCAAAGAAAGACAACAGATGCACAAAAAAATTTATTTTGTAGATAACATTTGACCAAGTATCAAATGTTTAAAATTTATACACTTCTGTGAAGTGTGGTTCCTTAGAATCAGTAGCCAGAGTAGCTGCCATTGTTAGAGATCACCCTTCCCACGCCTCGGCGATTCAAAGAGCTTTGGATGTGTTCTTGTGGTACACAGCCCAAAAAGCAGCCTCCCCCGTTCCAAAGTTGATCTGCTGTGGAAGCTTGGTTGTGTTACCCCGGGGAATCTTTGAGCAACCATGGCCCCAATTTTTTCTTTCGGGAAAGATACGGAGAGCGAAGCCGCCGGGAAACAACTCAATCTGGTGATTGACGAAGAACCTTTGGACAATGCGTGCCATGGGTTGCGCATTATCCTGTTGAAATATGGCGGGGGCCAACCCCTGAAGGTAAGGAAGGACAACGGGCCCCAACACCTCGGAATGTAGTTCTGCTTTTTTTAAAAGTACCGGCAATGGTACTAGAGGAGTGCGAGTGATATCAGTACCGCCCCATACCATAATCCCGGTGCAGGACCAGTGTAGTGGTCTAACGCAGCTGTTCGTATCCTCTCCCACGGTGTCCCCAGACTCGAATCCGACCATCGTGGTGTTCAGACAGATGCGTGCCCTTCGTAAATACAACTTCATTTATTCTCCCGCCCACCCCCTTTTTTCATCGCACCATTGGCGGTGAGACGTCTGTGGTTCTGCGTCAGGGTAGACCAACAATGGCTTCTTGCGGTCAGACCACTCTGCAAACGGCGTCAAATGGTACGCCGCACTGAATAATGCGTTACGACTCAAGTCGTGCTATGGTTTCTGATGTGACTGAACGATCCCTCACTGCCGCGCACAATTTGGGTGCCCATGAAGTGGGGACTGAGGTGGATCGTCGACCACGTCGGTCCCTCTCCCTCCTGCATCAACGGTCATATATCGCATTACAGTTGTTTGTTTTTGTCCCAACCCATACCGATTTCTCTGAAAGATAATCCACAATCTCGGTAGGCCACATCCCCTGGAACCGGATACTTGATCAAAGCGATCGCTCTTTTTTACGAGACATAACTGATCGTTTTTGAAAAACCACAAAGCACAATTCCGAACGAAATCGTCGAAATTTCCCGCCTTAAATAGCGCTTTGAGGGTGGCGCCACAGGCGCGTGATGTGTCTGCGCTGAAATTTTAATCATATGCATATCTAATTTCCACTAAAGCATGTTGTAAATTTCATGTTATTTTCATGCTTTCTTCAGGGTGTTGCATTTACGGTGGCCAGCCGGTTATTAACAAATTTGTTTCTCAGAAAACCAGAAAAGTTATTTCATAGTTACAGTAAAATCTGGTGTATAACGTGTCACTACACATATTCGCCGTATAACACGCACACCCTTTTTTACGAAGAAACCTGAAATGCATGTATTCATTGATCTTGTGTTTTAAAGTCCTTTATTCGAATATTATTCCAAGCTTTAGTAAAAAATAGTGCACTTTCAGAATTACAACCCCTTTTAAAGTTCAAAAGGGGAATGTTATTTCTTTCACAGAAACAGTTTTTTTGATATATGAAAGGGCCCTGATCTTTTTCTATGCTCATTTTTTTTGTTTTTTTAAAAGGGTTCTCTTTTTTTATCCCCGGCGGAATAACCCCAAAACCCAAATTTCGATCTTATTTTTGATTTAAAAAGTGCGCGTTATACACAGGGTTTTTACGGTATAGTTTATTACTTAGTCTTAGTAGGGGGGGATTTGGTTTACATATTTTTCCGTTTCAAGATTTTTCCCTTAATATTTATTTTTATTGATTCTATTTCTAGGGTAAATTCTGTTGTTTTGCATTTTTTAATTATAAAATGTTTTTTTATTTAAAAAAGGGTTTTATTTTGTTAAAAAATTTTTTTATTAAAACTCATTACCTAGCCAAAAATGAAGTTCTCACTTCAAAATTTTAAATTTTAGTTATTATTAATCTTTTTTCCTTTTTTTCTTTTTGTAAAGTAGATGATTTTTTTTTGGGCAACGTTAAGTTTTGTCAAAATATGGGAAAATTTTTTCTAGGGGGTGGCATGTTGGGGGTTTGCATGAGGGCGGGCCCATAAACCCAGGATTAAAAGACTTAAAAGCAGCTGAAATTTAACTAAATATTACGTTGCTCATTACAGATGCCATGCTTACGAAAGACCCAACAAAAGACAAAAACTATTTCACAAAAAACGCTCGCTAAACTTTCTTACCTACAAAAGGGTACTTACTAAAGAGGTCTGAACGGGGAAAAGATGTCCCCCCCAAATTTGCTTTCGGGGTTGGGGAAAACTTAAGAAAATGCTCCAAGATAGCCTAATAAAGCGAGTTTATTTTAAATGGGGGTCGTTTACTTCAACTTACATTAGTACTTCTGCTTACGTCACCAGCCATGGCGTATTTGAGTGTTAGACGTATTTGTGCGTTACCACAATTCCTCCGCTACGTTAAATAGTCCGAAAAACAGTTTTTGAAGTGATAACTTCTATTGGCGCGATTTGTGGCTGGAGAGTGAACTTGAATGAACGTCACTCTCGGGAATGTAACACTCATTCCTCTTTTTTCGTCTTCATTCGGACATACATACCCCTAAAAGAAAAGAAGGACGTTTCCCCTCCTCGAAACCGGTTTTTGTCCCCCACTAATAAAAGTAAAAGTTCCTAGTTTCGATCTAAGTGGGGCTGGCCCCTCCCACCTTTTTCTAGGGCAGGGTGGCCAACCCAAATGACCTCGCGGGCCACTTCGGAAAAACTTTACAATCCCGCGGGCCGCATACAAAAATATATCTTTATATTAGATTTGGATCCATTACAAACATTTGTTGAAGTGAAAATTTAAAACAGACTGATATCTTTATATATAAAAATCTTCTGTGTGCGTGAGCATGTGACTGAACTCCTCCTAAACGGCTGGACCGATTTTGATGACAATTTTTGGTGTGGGTTCAAGTGGATTTGAGAATGGTTTAGATTCACAATTTGGTCCAATATCGCAATTATTTAAAAAGATATTAATTAAAAACCTTAAAATGCATAATTTTTACCACTGTGTGCTGTTTATTCTGCTAATACGTGGCAAGGGGAAAAAAAAGATATAAGAGGGGAGAATTTTCCGATATTTTCGCCGTTTTTAAAATTGCAATATAATTTTTCTATCAAAATCAGACAAAAAGTAATTACAGAATCGGAAAGATTATTTATTTCATCACGATACGGCATATATCTTTATATATATAATTCTTCTGTGCGTGTGTATGTGACTGAACTTCTCCTAAACTGCTGGACCGATTTGGATGATATTTTTTGTGTGGATTCAAGTGGATTCGAGATAATTTAGATTCACAATTCGGTTCGATATCATAATTAGTTAAAAAGGCGCCAAAATTAAGGGCGCATGATTGTTCATAAAAAAATCATGTGCAATATTCTTGAGACCACTATTTTGAGCGGCAAACTTCAAGGTGAAGTTGTACTTCTACCACAGATCCCAATGATTATTTCAGACTTACCTACCCATTCAAATGTTTGCAATTTCCAATTCGCTTGGCATTTACTATGACCATTAATAAGTCACAAGGTCAAACAATGATAATTTAAGGCTTAGATTTAGAAAACCCTTGCTTATCACACGGCCAATTATATGTTGCATGTCCGAGGTTTAGCAAACGATCGCATTTGCTTGTTTATACCCCTCAAGGATTAACCAAAAACATTGTACATTCAATGGCATTACGATAAATTTATTTTTTGTGCATTAAAATTAATATACCTGTTATGAAAATAGCTCGAGTTTTATCCTTTTTACCCTTTAATCAAAACAAGTTTAAGTTTCTTTTCAGAATAGCTTATATATTCAACTTAGTTTATTGTGTAACGTCGTGAGTAGATAACAAATAAAAAAATTGTCACAGCCTAGTTTTAAAATTAAAGAATTATTTATTTTCTTCTCAGGTTAATATAAATGAAGCAATAAAGTCCAAGTTATACGCCCGTGCAATCAGTCTATATCACGGGAGTTCAATCCTTTTTTCCGAAGGGCACTCGCTCATTTTTCGACTCCAATCTCTATCCTCCACCGTCCAAGTCTCTTTTTTCAGGGCTCTTCTCAAGTTCTCTCCATCCAGGGCTCTCCCTCTCGTCTCCTAAAAAACCTTTTTAAATACCAGGGGCGGGGGTCCATAACACGCCCCTCGTCTCTTCTTATTGGTGGGCCACAAAAGTCTCCTTTCGTCACCAGGCCACATTCGTGTCCTATTTGTGCGGCACACACAAATACACTCCTGGTCATTCTGGAATGTAAAGGCGCCAGTAGCCTCGTGAAACATCTGGACGCTTTATTCATCCTCCCACATTGGTTCCATAAACTCATTCTCTCGACACCTGTAATGGCGACCTTGTTCTTCTCATACAGGCTTCGCCTATTGTCAATGGGTGCCGACTCTCTTTTGACCCTTATGACTGCCAGTCTGGGTGTCGGCGCTTGCCCGAGGTCAAACAATAACCAATGACCCCATGGCCAGTGCACTTGTCACTTAACATCTGGTCGGAGCCATAAAACTTAGCGTGAATAGACGGGTGGGCTTCACCCCAATCGAAAGACGTCACAATAGTAAATACATACTCCCACGCAATCGATAGGTCGAACTGTGGTAATTGTACCTGTGATGATGTCAGGTATTGTAATAACTTTCTTTATAAAAAAGTTCATCAAAACGGTCCAGATTGTTACAACTTATTCAAAAAAGTTTGTAATTTTTGGATTTAAGACGTGTGTACAAGACAGCGTCTGTCGGACTACTAGTATTATTATGGTTTCATTGTTTTTCATGTATACAAACATAGATAGTATAATAATAATAATGCAATGGTCAAATAATGTTTAATTTATTTAATTAGTGAGATATCTGTTTCTCAACTCTTTCACTTAGTTTTTGCAAGTCGATCTCAATCCATGTGTATTTGCGTATTGCAACTGATGTTGCAGATTTTCGTTCATTAACCCACTTATCCTCGCAAATTTAATTGAAACACAAAGCAACAAGAAAAATCCTCCAAGGTCGTAAAAGAATGCGCAGAACCACGATTTTTCTGTAGCAAACATTTTTAGAGTCATTGAACCTTCAGGCCTGATAGTCAAACTCTTCAAAGAACTTGGATGAAATACCTTCAAAGGGGGCTATATGGGACTGAAACCCCGCGAGAGTTGAGCATTTGTATACAGTCTGCTCTAATGTTTGGAAAATGATTAAAAATATTATTTTTTACTTACTACTTATTATCTCAAAATCTATATATTTATTAAAGGTATATAGTTGAAACGAGTTTATAGAAACAATATAAATATTTATCATTTGAAAATGAAAATTTTGTATGTTATTAAAATTATTTTAGTCTATTTGATGCAATAAATTTAATAATTTAATTGATAATACAAAAACATCTTGTACTTATATAAATATGTAATCATAATGACATTTAAATTTACTATTCATAATAAATACACGTATTAAAAAGTTAGGGTTACGTATTAAAAGTTAACCAAAAGTAACGATAGTAGCCAAAACACCGAGTAGACCGCGGGTTAAGCTTTAGCAAGATTTATGTTTGATAACCAAATTTGAAAAAAGAGTTCGCAGTAACAAAAGTAAAGTGATAAAATAATATCCTTAGTGATTTATTTTACAAAAAACTCTTTTAAACAAAAATATTGTACTAAATAGTCGAATTTTGTAAAGTTGTAAAGAATCTCGCGGGCCGCAAAATTATTCAAGGCGGGCTACATGCAGTCCCCGAGCCGCGGGTTGGACACCCCTGTTCTAGGGGAATGAATGCGGGATTCTTCCTAATCCTAGTTAAACTATGAAAATGAAACGTAATATTTTTAAAAAATAGGCTTAGAGAGAAAAAGAAATCCTATACTAAAATTAAACATAAAATGTAGAAAAAGGACAAATTTTTATAGAACCAAGTAAATAGTATTATTATCATTAGGAATATTGCAGTGATCTTAAGAATAAAAATCTATTTTTGTAAGCGAATTGGAATAGCAATGAACAAATAGTTCAATTAATCACATTACTTAAATATACTTTGAGTCTAAAAAGAAAATTAAAACAATTAAAAATTTAAAATAACAATATTAAGTATACAGTTATTAATAAAAAGTTACATTAAATAATTTAAATACAAGAAAACAAAAAAAATTAAGAAGATTTTCCTTACAGCAACACCGAATATATTTATACAAAACTCCCATACAATGACAAAAGAGCTAGTATAAGCCAGAGATTATGTAATATAAATCTTCTGATTAAACCCCTTTTTAAAGGTTTTGACCTAGATTCCTCTCTTTAATCAATTACCTGTCATACTGTCTACTCCCTTTGCTTAAATTAATTCATGGATAAAATTAAATATTTTTAAATTACAACCAAAATTCACAAAGCCGGATCGGGTCTTCTGAACAAATTACCTATGATTTCATTTGGATCATTTGAAATAATTAAGTGGAATTTGGTTTTAAAAAACCAACTAAAGGTTTTGATTTGTCTTTTGAAAACTCTACTAAATATTAAAGTAGAGTTTATTGAAATACTACTAATATTAAATATACTCTACTAAATATTAAAGTAGAGTTTTCAAAAGACAAATCAAAACCTTTAGTTGGTTTTAAAACCAAATTCCACTTAATTATTTCAAATGATCAAATGAAAGCACGAGGAAGTACGGAACAACTCTTGACGGATTTTTTTATAGATATTTAAATAAAATTTTGAATCTAAAGTATTTCTAACCTATTTCAGCTACCATAAACCAATTGTTTCCTTCTTAGACTACAATTAATTCCCAAATATGATTGTACATTTCGCACAAAAATATTACATTTTGAGTACAGCCATATGAATAAATAATTGTATAGGACTATACTAACATCTTGTTTCTTATTCACCTAACTAATCCCTGCAATAACATTACAAAATTTGAAGTTATCATTTCTATATCATATGGTCATACGCACACACCTTTTTATATATATATATATATATAAAGAATGCATCAAAAATATGAATGTTTAATATTAGTTTCGACTAACTTTACATTAGAAATGTTGAAACAGTCTTAGAAGAATGTTTTTAAGGTGTAAAAGGAATTGAAATATTAGAGATTTGTATGTATCGGGTTGGAAGGAATTATAATAGAAACAAATAAGAGAAAATATATTTCGTTTCATTCCATTTTTTATTTTTTTCTATTATTTTTTCCCTCAAAAAATTAATATTTTTTTCTATGATAATTCTTTTTACCTCAAAAATTATTATTTTTTTTCTATGATATTTTTTCCCTCAAAGTCAAGAAGCGATATGGTGTAAGATTTGTATTTAGAAAATAAAAAATGAAATGAGACGAAATATTTTTTCTTTTATTTGTTTCTATTATAATTTTTTCTCTCAAAAAATTAATATTTTTTTTCTATAATAATTTTTTTTCTTCAAAAAATTAATATTTCTTTCTATCTCATAAATGTATCAATTACCTTCCTGTAGTTTTGTTTCGATGAAAAAGTTTCCAATACTTCACATCTTTTTCACAGACATTTTTGAAATGCTGCGATTACGAATTATTTCTCGGAATTTGATTGCAATATTTTGGGCTGGGGGAGATGTGCTGAGAAAAGAAATATATTTCTAAATAAGCTAATACAATAACTTCGGTTTATCTTATTTTTCAATGGTATTACCTAGGCATACTTGGAAAGAACAGTGACGCATGTCAATAAATATATTATATTCATTAAAAAAATGAAAACTTTACACGAACTCAATTTTTCTCAAACTGTTGACTTATTCAAAATACTATTTTTATATTCATTAATTTTATTTCTCTCTTAATTGTAAAAATGTGATTATTTTATTTTCAATCAGTTTTTTTCCCCACCTTTTCAGAGTAAACATCTTTACGAGCGAAACGTATGAGCAAAAGCATACTCGAAACAATGTTTTCAATCAATAAGAAAATTCTTGTTTGCCTCAAAAACAACAACTTAGAGATGAATACATTTTGAGCATATTTTTATCATTTTTACAATAGTAGGTTTTAAATTTGAAAATTTATTGAGAATAATACATTTATACGAATTGTGCGTATCTGTGTGGTGTGTGTGTGCTATACCACTTTCTTAAAATGAAAAATACACTTTGAAATAGAAAAATAATACTTTTTATTTAAAATAATGATAAAGAATTTGTAGCAATATACCATTTGCTTAGCATTTTCTATCAACACATTCATATTCACAACTTATTGATAAATATCTCCTCATGTAATTTACCATTTGGATGTTTCGATTAACAAAATCTGCAACCAGTTTATCCCAGTCCATGTTTAATATAGCTAAATCACCATATTCGGAAATTCTTTGTTCATTTGAATATGTCATACATTCATGACCTAGTTGATTTTCGTATCCTTCCAAACATCCGTAGCATATGAACAATGATGAAACATTCTCTTGGATATGGTTACATAAGAGTTCAACCATTGATGTAGTGAGAACTATTTCTGCGTCGATAAAATCGAAGTCAGATTTTGGAAAAGGATTGTGTTTAGCCACTTCTTTCCTCAGAAGTTTCAGAAAAACACGCCCGAACATGATTGAAACAGTTTTCGACGTGATCTGCTTTTGGATATCTTTTAATGCATTCCATTCCGTTTCTTTTAACATGGAAACTGGAGTCAAAAATTTGCGAGAAAAGTCCTTTAGTTTAAACACCTTTAGTCCATGAGAACTTTTAACATTCCTATACTTCAATTTTTTCACATTTTTTTAAAAGCAACTCAACTTAGCAATAGGAGAAAAACAACTCAACTCCCCATCAACTAGAAAACCAAAACCATAGCAGGAGGGAAACAACTCAACTTAGAAGCAGGAGGGAAACAACAACCCAGCAGCAGGAGGAAAAACAACTCAACTCTGTGCCACCTCCTCCTCCTCTACAGCAGAATCGGCTTTTCTTACTGTGATGGCTTTCCAAAGTTAAGGTGTTGAAACGTTTTGCTTTGCGCTTGAATGAAATAAATACATTCTTCGTCGTGTTCCTCGTTCTTCAATGAAAAAAACATTAATCACCCTGAATTTGAGAACGACAAATGGTTGCAAAAATTTTACTTTATGGGGGATATCACAGCGAAATTAATTGAGCCGAATCTAAAACTGCAAGAAAAGGGAAACCCAGCTTATGTTTTGGTTGAAGAATTGGTTTGTTTCGAAGAAAAATTAATTCTTTTTGCAGAAGGTATCCAGAGCGATAAATTACTTCTTTTTCAATTTTTAAAGCAAAATATCGCGATATAACCAGTGCAACTCTTGACTCGAATTACTTCAGCACAGTTATAAAAAAAATTAAAGATGAATTTACTGGCTGATTTGAGCAATTAAAAACCAACAAAACCACTCTAGTATTCATAGTAAATCCTCTAAACACAAATAGTAACGAAATCCACATTGAGCCATTTGAAATTGTTACTGGATCTCTAGAAATGCAATTGGTCGATTTAAAAAGTAAAGCTTTGTGGAGTGGAAAATTTATAGAGTTTAAAAGCAAGTTGGAACAGTTGGAGATCCAGAAATGTATGTACTTAACGCAACAAAATTTGACAGCCTTAAAAAAAAGAAATGCCGCGAGTTGAGGCACTTATATTCGACGCATGGAATAGTCTTTCAGATTGATACATTGAGGTGAAAGAAGTTGGCATTTAGAGTGCTGACTATCTTCGGATCGACATATTCGTGCGAACAAGTGTTCTCTTGCGTGATTATAATTAAAAGTAAAGTAAGAAGCCAGATAACAAATGAAAATTTAAAGCCGTGTTTAAAAAAACTTAAAACAACAAGTTATGAGCCAAATTTATCCAAACTTTCTAAAATCATGCAAAGCCAACGCTCCCATTGAAAATTTGTTGTTATTACTTTTTTTCTTTATTTTTAAGTACAAGTTACATTGTTTAGTAATGTTTAAATTTTCTACTTGCATAACCATGAAAAGCTAATGCACCCATTGAATTTGTTTGCTCAATTGTTTGTTATTGAAGTACAAGTTAGTATTGTATATATAATTAAATGTTTAACTGTTTTAATTTTTTACTTAAAAAATGAGTAATGATCTAATAATACCATATATATATATATATATTATCTAATTTGTTGTGAAAAACACTACTTATTTTGAAAAATAGATATTTTTTTCATGAACGAAAAGTTGGGGTTTTTTTTAAAAAAATTTTTTTTACAAAGTATAATTATTGTTGGAAAGAAAAATTTGGGCTCTTTAAAAATTTTAAATTTTTAAAATTTGAAATTTTTGGCACTTCCGACTAAAAAGGTTCCCCCCTTTTCTAGGATATGCCCTGGCTCATCCTGAAAGTAGTGTCCGAGAAACGGGCCTTTTTTTGGGGGGTTTTATAATGGGGTTTTGGCCTCGCTCACCCGGCCGGAATAAGAAAACCCGGGGCGTCTTTTTTTTGGGGTTTTTTTAAAACCCTGGTGGTTTTTTTTGGGGGCGGGGGATGGTTCCGAAACCAAAAAAAAAAGCATTTTGGGCCCCCTCGAAACCCCCCCGGGGGGCCGAACCCCACCGGGGTGGGGTCGGTGAATGTGGGGTGCGGAATATGGAAGAAACCTTAATTGGCCCAATATAATTCGATGGACCTTTCATCAGAATCCCCACGGAAATTTTATCGGATGTTAGCCGATTTTTAAAATGAAGTTTCCCGGGATTGGGGGCACGCACGTGGTCCGTGATGGTGCCCCCAAAATCTGCGCAACCATCTACATTTTTGGGCCCGACATTTGACACCGAAAAATCGGCTACGGGGTCAAAGAGGTTGCAGAAGCTATAGGTGGAGTTTCTGACGCGGGTTTTTGGTCTACATTTCTGCGGAAGGCAGTCATTTTTAACATTATTTTAATTTGGCCCGATCTGATATAATAAAGCCCCTGTTTCCCTGATTGGAGCATCATTCCACATTTGTATATAATTTGAACGGCAAATCATGTATTCTTTTGCTGCTATTTGTTTAAACAAGCTATTTAAATCTTTTCGGTACAAGTTGTATTTTTTTTAATTTAACTTTTTATTGTTTGCCATATAGCAATACAAATTATCAGTCTATGATGTTTACTACGATGTTTTTAATATTACTATGATTTTCTTCTTTTATCTTTCTGTAGAAAAGAATTACTGTTCTCTGAACTCAATTTTGTATACGACCCCTATTCTGAGCAGTTCAGATGCTCAACTTTATGTAGGCATAACTCGGTCATTTTTTTATCTTAATAAAATGAAACTTTTGTTTTTTACTTTGTTTTGTGTACTGCATCTTTTCCTAAATATATAATTGATAGGACCTGGGGACCGTATAAAAATTTAATTTTTATACTTTTTTTGTAAATGGGGTTTTGGGTTCGAAAATCACGTAAAAACATTCTTTACCTTTTTGAAACATTTTTAAAATTGGAAGTGCATGTCTAAACCGAAGGTTCGGAAATTAGCTATTGGGTCACTTTAAGGCTGAACACCCTGTATATCACAGCAAATTGTTCTGATCAGGATACCGCAATTATTAAAATTTATCTATCAATATGTAAGGATAATTAAATTATAGATCTAAAATAAAATCCTCTATTTACCATTTAACTTTTCTTTTTCGTAGTATCTTCGAGTCTTAAATTAAACTCCCAATTATTTCTCAGAAAAGATATTTTAAACATAACACTTTTAATCCCAGCTCATTAAATTTAATCGTCTCCATAGGTACGCTGCCACCCTCCACTTTCAAATCAAAAAACATAAACTAAAAAGAGATATTTAGAAGTTCTGGATATAAGTATTCAGCCTAATTTAAAAACTTCATTTCTTCCGTTTTCTCTCTACGAAAAAATGTGTCGATTCTCGCTGAATAAAACTGCTTTTACGAAAACTTGATGTTGAAACATAAAATATATATAGGAGAAAAAAGGGGTTCACTCATCACGATATCTTCTGAATTTTAGACCTAAAGGGTTTGATATTTTGCAGGCATGTTTATTTTGTTGAGTAGAGATCCACTATAAATGGGTTTTGCGAAATTCCACTTTGGAGCAGAGTAGCCTTCTCTATAAAGGGACCCGGGTGGAAGAAACCACTTGAGGCCCTAGTTTTTTTTAAGTAAAAAAAATATCAATACGAACACATGAACGAACTCCTGGCCAGAAGGTAGCGAGTTTGAGTCCTGTTGCCACTGAAGACCCGCCCCTATAAATGGGTTCGAGGTTCAATGTCCCCATTTGGTGTGGTGTGTGGGAGGAAAGGGGTCGCTAGCTCAGGTGTCATCCTCGTCACTTGACCGAGATTCAAAATTGCGAGGTCCGTCGTATTTCACTTTACCCAAATCGTATTTACTTAATAATTTGATTAAATTTTAAAATTTCAATATGGGGTGTTCCTATTAATGCAGGGGTTTTCACAAAGGGAAAATTACATCTAAAAAGAATTGAAATAGTAAATTAGGTTTTCTGGCTCGTTCAGAACAAAATTTTTTTTTTTTTTTAAAAGCATGTGTAATGAATAATTTTTTTATGTCCTTGAATTAGAATGAACATAGAAGATTGTTTTTAAACAATTTAAAAAAACAACTTTAAAACAATTCAGAATTTTTTTAAAATTTTTTTCTCCTCTTATAGAAAATACTTCTATATAATATTTTTCATATAGTTTAGATTTCTCAAAGAGACTGAACTACGATTTTTGAAACATTCACAGTATTTTCAGAATAACTATTATGAAAAAAATAAAATTTTTTTTAAAGATTTTTTTTTTAATTTTTGATAATTAAAATATTAATAAATCCACATTTTAAAATACAGATGAGAGTCGTATTATGGAATACTATTTATATATAATACCGGCAAAATATGAAATCCGGCATTGTATAGAATGTGCCTAAAAAAGCCGGCAATGTTAAATGATTCTTATTTCACACATTCCTAGGCTCTTGAAAAGGCTGGCAAAAGAAATACATCTCCCATTCTTTCATATTGCGTGGGAAAAGGCACGGGAAATTTTTAACCGGGGCCCCAGGCTCAGAATTTTTATTATATTGTGTTTTTTTTTTAGTGTCCCAAAAATTCAATTTTACTTAAAAATTTTCAGCAAAAAATTTGGTTTTTTGTGGCAAAAAATGGAGAATAACTTGTAGGTTTGGGGAAGGAGTCATGGGCTATAGCAGGGGTAAACTAGGCCCCGTTAAAATTTTCAGTGGCACTCAGCACTACTCAACAAATTTTTAATTTTTTGAACTTATAAATTTTAATAGACCTTATTTGACAAACATCTCCGAAAAATTTTTAAAAAAAATTTGAAAAGTAAGAATGGTTTTTTAAAAATGAAAGAAATGTAATTCAAAAAGCCATTTTGCCTACAAAATTTTCAATAACTTGATTAATTTTAAGTTTTTTTTTTTTTGAAAATTTTTGTTTTCCTCAATAAAAAAAACATAAATTTTGTTTTGGTAATCCTTTTTTTTCCTTTACGTATTTTGAAAAATTTTTTTAACCACTCTCATTATTTTATCAGAATAAATTTGTATTTACTAGCAATGCGCCATTGATATAGAAACCCTTATCATGATTATTTCATATTTTTGCCAAAAGGCGTCATTCTATAGAATCCTAGGCAAAGTATGAAATACTCTTTTTTTCATATTTTGCCTAAAAACGCCCGGCTTTTAAAGAATGGGCATTTCCCCCCCAAACTAACAGGAAAACAAGAAAAACAATAATAATAATAATTATTCCGTTTTTTTTCACCCAATAAATATATGTAAGGGGTCCCAATCTTTTAAAAAAAATATATATATATATATATATATATATATATATATATATATATTATATGCCCCTCGGGGATTATTATTTCCCCTTAAAAACACTTGGGTGGGCCTTGTCGGGTAGCTCAAAAAGGTAAAAACGGACATTCTTTCAACCCCCCAAGACCGGTGTCGTTTCCAGAAAAGGGCGAAATGAAAGAAAAATTTGATGGTGGGCCCCCCCTTTTAAAACGCTTTACCAGAAACCCCGGAAACAGGGTGAAAAAAAACCAATATCAGACAACTCCCGCGGTGTGGGGGAGGGAGAAACGCCTGGTCCAACGAAACCCAAAATGACGTCACGGGCGGGGAAAAATGGAAGGCGCAGGGGGGGTCTTGGCAAAAAGCCAAAACAAAAGAGAAACGCTGGAAGGCGAATACGACCCCGGGGAACAGCTTTTTTAAAAAAATGAACCAAGTTAAGATGAAGAGCAAAAGGCATTTGAGTGTTGTGGATGAGAAATAAAGTATTTTTGTTTTTATTACGGCGGCTTTAAGGGGGAAAGTCCATTTAGATGTCTTGTAAGCAAAAATTTAAACAGAACGTAAATACGTGAAAAAATGTTTTCTCCAATAATTGGGTTATCGTGTGGTTCTGTGTGGATTGATAAAATATTTCTAGAACTTTAGTGATGTAATTATCGATCGGCCCCATAGCGGGGCGTGGGGAATGACCTATTTCTGCCAAGGTGCGTTATTATCAATAAATTTTGTTTTGAATAACGAAAACGTTTATGTGGGTCGGGGCCCCGGCTCCCCTTGGGGAGTCGTACGTTATCACTGGACGTAAAACTTTTTTAAGGATTTTATTTTTAAGGAAAAAGGGGAAACTTTTCCCAAAAAGGAGATAGCTAACCAATTCTACCCCAAATTTGTCAGCAAAATAATCGTGTGTTTTTTGTATGTTAGACGATTATCCCTGTGTAAGCCCCGGTAACGAACCGAGATCAATGTGTTGTC
>BMAV01003409.1:0-51644 GCA_019973955.1 Trichonephila inaurata madagascariensis
AAAAAAGTCTTTCACGCCTCCAAGGTTACTGTCCAACCGTTTCATGCCCTTTGGGGCTGAGTGCATGCCAGATGTTCCACGGTGTTCAGTCTAAGGAAACCCCAGTGTTTATTTCCCCGCAAGCGACCCCCTGGAAAGGATGAAAGGTCGAGTTTGCCCCCGGGGATTTAAACCCCGACCTGTGGCGGGGCAATACACTACCACCCAGTTTTTATTCTCTTTAAAAAAACCCCAAAACCCCCAAATGACTCTAATAAACTTAATTTGTTAAATAGATGCTTTATTTATTTATTGCTGCATTGGTTTTTTTTTTTTTCCTTTTTCCGAAATTTTTTTAAGACTAAAAAATATTTTAGCCCCTTCAGTTTCGTGTTAAACGATTTTAACTGTATTTCCTAATGTGAAATTTTCATTTGAAAAAATGTTATGTGTAAAATATATATAAATAACTTTTTTGTGTGTAGAAAGTGAAAAAATGCTAACGAATAATTTTCTATAAATTATAACAATGGGCTAATTTTAAGAACTTTATTATTGTAAACATCTATTCTTCCACATTACTCCTTAATTTCGAGCTTAATGCGAAAAATAATATTAATTTAAGCAAAAATATTTGGAGTTTAACAAATCGAGAAAACGAATTTTTCTTTTGTAACATAAACTGAAATCAATTTATACTACTTGACAGCTTTCTCTTATATATTTTTATTAAAAAAAAGATTTTTCATTTTCGAGCAACACTAATCTACAAAATAATTACCAATTATGTTAGGAATTTACAATTAGAAAAATGTGGAGAACATTGTAAAATATGTTGCTCGCTAAACTTCAACTTTCACATTTAAGAATACAAATTATTTTTCTTTTACTCATGAGTCTGATTTAAACTTTTCACATTTTCAAAATTCTGAAGTGAAAATAATTTAAAAAATCGATTATTCAGTAACCATATTGTTTTAAAAAAATGTTACCTTGGATTTTTAAAAAAATCTCATTTTCACCCAAAGAAAATAATTTTTTATTCGCCAACTTTAGACTTGAAGGGGTTTTTGAAAAAAAAAAAAAACATTAAAACTTTTCTGGTAGTTATTTTGAAATTATCGTCCTCAAAACATAAACTAAATTCCCGAATTCAGAAGTTTATTTTTTTTTTAGATTTTACTCTCACTTTATGTTGAAAAATAAAAAATGTCTCTCGAGCAATCTTAATTTAATAAGGAATTATAAAACACAAGATTTAATTATTCAAGTGATGAAGCTTTCAAAGCTTTTCAATCTTTCTGTCTGTCTTAATTTTTTTCTCATTTGAGATTTATTTTCTTGTATTAATTTTTGAGAAATATACTATAAATTTTTAAAAAAACCGCAGCTTTTTAATTTTGAACATTTAAAAAAATAATTTAATTCAATAGCTAAAAGGAATAAGAAACGAAAAATTTTCACAATTTTCTTTTTAAGTTAACTAATAGGAAAATTTTTTTCATATTCAATCAAATTCCACTTTTCTTTTTTTTTTCCTCTTAAATCTAGCATGCAATGTTTCTACAGCACTTGAGTTTCACATTTAAATTAAATGAGAAAAGTGGCACAAAGTTGCATGTTACAATTTCCTTCAAAAGCAATACCAGTTCATCATCTTACCAGCTAATGTTTAAACATAGATTAGCATAATTTATGCAATGAATGTAAATACCTATTATGTGCTTGTTTCGTTTAATTAATTACGAAATAATCTTCAGATGCCGGAACGAGGATTAAGGATTATTAAATTATAATTAAAATAAAATGAGAAGAACGGCCTGAAGAGAATTTTGACATTTTGAAGATGGATTAGATAAGACGCTCATAATGATCACTCTATTATTAGAACAGATTTTAAAAAAAATTACACAAGAATTTTTATTTTGTCTTAAAGTAGGTGCTACCATAAAAATCTCATAAAGGGAAAATTTTTAAAAACTCTTTAAAGGCCCCGGCCCAGAAAAAAGATTTTTGGGCCCGGGGCCCCCAATAAAAAAAGAAACCCCCTTACCTGGGGTTTTAAAAAAGTGGGCAATAAAACGCGTTGTCAAACGGTAATGTAAAACAAATAAATGGTTTTTTTCTCATGATCTCAAAAAAATTGGGGGAAAAACCGGTTTCGGGGGGATGGCCGCTTTTGGGGGTTTTTAAAAGGATTTTAAAAATTTTTTGGTTTTGGGGGTATTAGGCCCTGGCCTTTAAGGCTTTTTGGAAAAACGGTCATCACGTAATAATGCGTTTTTTACCACTTTTCCAAATTGACATGCATTTAAAACCCTTCTTTTTTTCGGAAAATATGTCTGGAATAATATTTGACCACATTAAAATTACCCCGAATCATCTTTGGTTAAGTAGCGAAACGAAACGGGGGAAGTTTCCCCCCTTTTTAAGAATGCCCCTCTCAAGGACAAAAAAAATTTTCAATCAAAAAAATACTTGGTTATTAGATAAAAATTTTGACAGCAGATTTTGCAGCATAAAAACAAATTTTCAGAAACTCGAGATACAAATAAACAAAAGAGAGAATAAAATTTTAAAAAATTATAGCTGGATTTCTTTCTAATTTCTTTCATCTAACATCTATTATTTTTTTGGGGGAACAAAAATCTTTTACAGAGTTGGACAGTTACTTTAAACTGCTTGTAATTTAATGAGAGGGCATTAAAGATACTTTGGTCAGATAAAAACGTTCTTTATATTTCTTAAAAGAACAGGGATATATTGCTTAATTCAGAGTAGACCATTCTATAGTTGGTTAGTAAGTTGAATAAAATTTTAAAAAAACTAAAAAAAAATTGGGAGAGAGATTCGGTTTTAAAAAAGTTTTTCCGTGGGAACTTTCCCCCCAAAAATTTTCCCGTTAAAAATAATATTTTCCTCGTTTATAATAATTTTAAGTAAAAAAAACCCCCTTAACTCCCCCTTTCCTCTAATGATGGTGATTTTTTTTGGGGGGGGTTTCGATAAGACGCCAGGATCCCTTAGGCTTCCCTTAAAATTTTTCTTCAATAATAATAAGATCAGATGACCAAGATTATTAATTTTTTTGGGGGTTTCTATCCGGCTGGAGTCGATAGATTTTTTGGATGCAAAAACGAGACACGCTTTCCAATATGATTATATAAAAGATTCTTTTAAGTATAAATTTTTGGTTTTTGGTTTTTATTTAACTTTGGACAAAAGCCTTGAATTAAAAATTAATACAAGCTTCAAAATTTTTTGAGCGAGAGTCAAATTAGATCGCCACCAGGAAAGCTCCCCCTTTTTGGCGTTTGGCCCGTGTGGGTAAAACTTAATTGCCAAAAATTGCAGGCCATTAAAAACATTTTTTAAAAAACTTTGGAAAAAGGGTTTTTTGATATTTTTTTGGAAAATTTTGGGTTTTTTTTTGGGTTTTTTAAAAGTGAAGTTTAAAAAGATTTTGTTTTTTTTTCATATGTAACTGTACTAGAAAAAGCTTTATCTTTATCAATTTCGCATGGCCATTTTTTTAAAAAACATAGATCCTGACATTTTAATTTTATTAATGCAATGACAGGGGATTTAAAAAGTCCAAAACATAAATTAGATGTAAATAATTCAAAAAATTACCTTTTATTTACTAAAAATTTTAATGTATCTGAAAATTATACAAGATATTTTTTTATGATAAATGATATTTACATCCTAAAAAGTAATTAAAATTTCCCTGTATTACTTTGAATTATTCATTGACAAAGGGTTTTCCAATGTTTGGAATGCAGATTTTACATAAAACCCTTACTCGCCCAAATTTTGTATATTATAAAATTATTTTTAAATTTCCCCCTTTTTTAAATTCCAAAAAAATTTAAAAAAAGGCCCCCGTCCCCTTTTTAATCAGTGTAATACTAACCCAACTGCAACTAAATTTTAAAGATGATTAAGGGGCAGGGACGGCAAACCCATGGCACGCGTGCCATTGTTTTGGCACGGACACAAATATTTTTGGCAATGATAAAATTTTTTTGCATTTTAAAAAACCCAAATTAAATTATGGTTTTAAACAACAAACGCGGTAGGGGGGCGGCGGGGAGCACCCCTCGTTTTTTATTTCTTGCCTTAGTTACGTCGTAGACTACAACTGCTTTTTGGGTAAAATTTTGGGTTCAAAAAAGCATATTTAAATTTTTTTTACATAACTGTATTTTTTAAGTTTATTTTGTGTTATATTTTACTTTTTTTAATTGTTATTTAACATGGCAAATTCAGCGAAAGAAAAAAAGGGAAAAATTGTGTTTTAAAACGGACCGGTTGGTTCCAAAAAAATGTGTTTCCTTTTGAACAGTGGTATTCGGAAACATCTTTCGTAAAACGGTTTTTAAACAAATCAAAAACACTCTTGTAAAAAAAAAAGGAACCACAGAAAAAATAATTTTATTTAAACTTTGGGCAAACCCAAATTTCCCCAGCATGTATTCTCCCAAAAGTAACATCTTAAATCCTAATTGTTATTTGTTATCCAATCTGCAACAACAGAAGTCTTAATTAATGTTATTTTTAATTTAATTACACGTATAACTAAACATTTATAACTAAAAAATTTAAAAAAGTAAAAGGAATTTTCAAGTAAATAAAAGTTTTGTGTTGTTGGTTTTTATTTTTTTCCCCAAAAGTCGTTTTTTTGACGGCCCCTTCCATACTTCTTTAAAAACATTTTTTAAAAAAATGGACGTTGTTTCCAAAAAGGTTCGCCATCCCTGATCTATGGAGAAATTGCGGTATTTTTCTGGTTCACTTATTAAATATATCTCTTTAAATGATGATTCTTTTTCATGCTTGATTCAATTCATAAAAGTCTGAAAATTTTTTAATTAACCAAATTTTCCGTTCAAATTTTTTTAAATAATTTTTTAAAAAAGTTTTTTTAAAATACTTTAGTATTTATCATTTTTTTAAAGGAAAAAAGTTTGATTTGATTTGTTCGCTCATTTATAATACAAATGATTCAAAGCAAAATAAATATAATCCTAACTTAACTAATGTTTTTTTCGAAAATCATCTTTAATTTTTTTTCGCCTTATATTTTTGAGTGTTTTTTTTTTGAGTTCAAAACAAAATCCCCAAAAAACTAGAAAAAATTACTTTCACGTTTTTATTTTATCAAATCTAATTTCCCCAAAAATTTTGGGAAAAGGGAAATTTTAAATCACGAAATTACGAGAAAATTCGCCGCTTCAACGATCCCTTAATGTAGAAGATAATAGAGGCGATTCGTGCGTTACTCTATTATTCAAGTTGCGTTTTTTCCCTTTTTACTGTTGCCATATCAATTGCATCAAAGATGGAAAATGATGTCCAGAAAATGATATTTTAACATTAGGGTATTAATATATAACGAACAGAATTACAACTTCAAAAAATTTTAGTAAAATTAATGATGCCAACTGAGTTGGATGAACTGGAAATTATGGGTATTACTCTGTTTTCTTATTTCTTAATTTGCAAATGAAACATGTGAGAACAGGGTGCATTTTTGTTATGTAATTTGCTGAAGGATATTTCAGAAATCTTGTTAAAATGATAAAACATTACGGTTTCTTCCTTCTAACAAATTTAGAGCATTAGCGTTATTTCTGTTCTTTGTGTCTATTTTAACCGAATGCATAAGAGTGCAAAAAAAGAAAGAAAGAAAATCCATGCAACATTTAAATTTTAAAAATTTTGTTTTATTTTTAAAACCAAAACCAAGTATGGACTAATAATTTCTTTTCAAAAAAAACTGACAATATCGTTTTGTAACCGCCAAAAAAAACTAAAGAAAGAAAGAAAAGGAAAATACACTGTAACGATATTAATTTGCATTTCACTATATTTCTTTATATTTTTAAATATATATATATATAAATTATTAGTTGTACATTAAATCTATTATTATTATTATTATTTTTGATGATATACTAAATTTAAAATTTTAGTTAAAATTAATAAAGTTTTCTTTCCTTTTGGTTCCTTTTCTTTAAATAAAATTTTAAGTTTTTTTGATTTTTAAATTCTTTCAAAAATTTTTAACCCTACCGAAAATAAAAATTTTTAAAAAAGAAAACCCTTTAATTTTCCCCAAAAAAGAACAAAAAAATTTGGATAAATGGGAAATTAAAGAATTGTTTTTATATTAAAAAAAATATTTCATTTAAAAAAAATCTCTTTAAAAATTTCCATTTTGATATTTAAACCCTCAAAGGGAAGGGAAGGGGGGATTGCAAAAAGGTTTAAAAATTTTTTTAAAAGGGAATTTTTGAAAAACTTTTTTTAAAATTTCATAAATATTCCCCCGTTTCTGACTTTTAAAAATTTAAGGGGGTTAATTTCTTTTGAAAATTGTCCAAAAAAAAATAAAAATTTTCCCCTTTAAAAGTTGGGGGAAAAAATTAAAAAATGTCCTCTAAAAAATTTTTTAAATCCCCCCAAAAAAAAGCCTTGCACCGGTTAATACTAAAAAGGGGCGGGCGGAAATTTTTACTTCGGTTTCCCTTTTTAAAAAAATTTTAGGTCAGATTTTAAATTTTCCAAAACACCAAAAATTTTTTTCCTAAAACCAAGGGGTTTTTAAAAAAATTAAATTTTTTAAAAAAATGAATTTTTTTTTTTGCAAAAAATTCTCCTTTTTCAAAAAATTGTGGAAAACCTTTGCAAAATTTTGAGGGTAAAATTTTAATCTAAGAAAAATTTTTTGGGTTTCTAAAAAATTAAAAAATTAAAAAAAAAATTTAAAGGGAAATTTTAAATAATTTTTTAAGGGACATTTTTTAAAATTTGCTGCCTTTTTAAATTTATTTTTTTTTTGTCTTTCTACTGCCCAAATTTTCCCCCTTTATTTTTTGGGGGAAAAAAAAATAAATTTAAAATTAAAACAAGAAATGTTCCAAAACGGATAAAAATGAACGGGAAAATTTTTTTCCCCGTTGGGGTACTTACGGTTTTAAATTTTCCCAACCCTTTTTAAAACAATTTAAAAAAACGAATTTTAAATTTTTTGGTTCCGTTTTTTTTCCAATACCTTTTTAAAACCCCGCAATAAATTAAATAATTTTAATTTAAAAATTAAAAATTTTAAAAATTTTCACCGTTCAAAAAAAACTTGGCTTTTTAAGCGCTTTTTAAACTTAAAAAAATTTTTCCCGAAATTTCTGCCTTTGCCGGGGTTTTAAAAACCCTTTTTTTTTAAAAAAAAAAAAAAAAAAAGAGAAATGACATCAAAAAAAAAATTAGACTTCTACATAGATCGAATTACTAATTATTTAAAAGAAATTGTGCGTTCCTTGTGAAGCTTAAGGGTTGTAGTTCTAGAAGTATTCTATTTTTTCTAAAGCTTGGAATGATACATCGAATAACTGACTTCAAAACTTAAGAGCATTGCACACAAGTAATTTCAGGTTTCTTTGTAGAAAAGGGGGTGCCCGTTATACGGCGAATATACCTAAAAATTAAAGAATGCTGTTTGAAAGTATAGGTGCACATTATATATGCGCCGGTGCGCGCTATACACCGGATTTTACGATATATTTTTATTAATCATTTCTAAAAACGCTTCACAATGCTTCAAAATCTCATATATACGAAAGTAACATTTAAATTATTTTTAATAAAGAATTTATTTGAGCGAGGTCATATACTTGGGACATGTTTCTCAATCTCTCAAAAATACTGAATGATTGAAAAAAAATACACATATACATATATCTTATGCAATACCTTGTAAGTAGTTATCTTGGGAAAAATTTGCAAATTTGCAATAAGGTATTTTTTATTATGTTTCATTAATTTATGCATTTGTATTTTATTACAGGAATCTTTATATGCAACTAAAGAACCTAATAATAATGATAAATATTTTTTATTAAATTTCAATGGTTATTTAGTTTTATGCTTTTTGTTGAAACCGAATTCATGTAAAGACTAATATTATTTATTTTGGGGGAAAGTGCCCTTATATTCAAAAGATTCCATATCTAGTAATATTTGAAGAATTTTGATATGAAGTTTACATTATTTCATAATATTCCAATTAAAATGTATGAAATAAGGGTTGACGGATAGTCATAAAAGAAATTTTAGAAAACAAAAATAGTTATTACAGCAATTTTTAAAATACGTATATAACTAAAACACATATATATGTTAACTAATATTGCCAAAGGAAATAACGGGCTATTTCACGAGGTTTCCTTTTTAAAATTGACCTATATTTTTCTTCGATCTTGTTGCAAATTTCCTTTGCCACCTTCGGAACACAAGAAAGGCGATATGTAAACTTAGGTTAAATATATAATCTAAAGTGGAGAGTTAAAGAATAGTAGAAGGACTGCGACAGTCAACAATTCAGAACTTATTTCTATCAAGTTCCAGTATTTTTTAGAAAAAGGACTCTAGTGGTTTATTAAGTTAAACATTTAGAGTGTCTGCATTCGTAGATGTGTTCATTGTTCCAGTTATCCAGATAGTTTTTGGAAGGGTATAGTACTTTTTTCAGTTACTATAGCCCACAGTGGTCGAGGAAGTCTTCTTATCATAAATTAAGTTAACTGATTAATCAGTACGATTCTTAAATTCAGATTTTTTTAGTATTCTCTTTTCTTTTTTGTGATTTGTTATGGCTATGACACCTACTACCGAATCAAGTTCGATTGGGGATTTTTCAGGATCAAAATCTTTAGAGTTACCGACATAAGCTTCGAGGTTACAATTTCAACAATATCTAAGTGAAAAAAAGTTCCCCCCGGGCAAGTTTGATGTTTTTCCAGTTCAAAGTTCTAATCAATAAACCCACTTGCTAAATTAATTGTTTAAATTCATGAGTTCATTCAGGAATACTAAATCGTTATTATCGGAATAGTATTCATGTGTGTGAAAAAAACGAACTTCGATTTCTTACTGAAATAAAATAAATCGCATTATACGCTGCACACTTTTTTGGTGATAAAGAAAAGCATTCGACTATAGTCGAGATATATTTTTTATCAACCTGATGATAATAAGAACCTGATAATATATTTTTATTAACCTTATATAAATCGATGCTGTGTTTCTATCGATCTATAAGAGTTCTCTCGAGAGAGAATGATTAATCACATTAATAAGAGAATTTATATTATTATCTAGAAAATGCAAGGCTCCAAAAATGTATCAGTCACACTTTACTTTTTTAATATTTTCATTTTCTTCATTCCCATAGTTAATACTAATGTCCTGAAATGATAATCTCTCTATTCGTATTTGAAAGTTAAAAAAACTGAAAAGTTTATAAGCGTTATCAAATTCAATGATTTTACTCTCTAAAAAACATAAATTTTAAAATATTTACATTTTACATATTGTTTTTCAAAACTTTTTTCGATTAACTTACAATTTATTAATAAATTTAATTTATAACCTGAATTCAATATCTTAAGTATCAAAAATATAATATAAAAAACATTTCATTAAAACTTTTATATTCAAATAATGCTGTTCCCGAATGGAAGCTTGAATTTGCCACCAGATCATTTTCAAAAGATCAAGACGAGACAAATTCCAACACAGAATGAATCATGAATGGGCTTCGTCCATGGAACAGAACATATGAGGGAGGCCATCTGGCTCTTTTCACTCATAATTGGAATACTTGGGAACCTAAACAACATACTATAGAGTTGACTTCTATGTATAAACACCTTATTGCTATTGAACTTCCATTTTTTCTTTATCAAAAATATTATTTCTTTAAACATAAAACCCATTAAAATTTCAAACCTTTACATTATACAAGATGTTCACGTGACAGGTTAATTGCTTGTACAAAAGCTCAAAATTAGGGAGCAAAATGAATAAAACTTTACCCTTTAAAATTTTCTGATTATCTGTAATAAAGGATGCTGTTTCATTTCAAATAAATTATAAAACATATATTAATAAATTAATACTCAGTGATGTCTTTAAGGGTTTGGACCCCTGTGTAAAAGTAAGATCAACCGGTGGCCCTTTTGTTTTTTTTAAATTTTTTGCCGCCCGACGACAAAAATCAGATCAAGCCCCCCTAAATTCCTCGTGAAACCGCTAGTTTTACGCCGTCGTTAGCAGCTTTGGGGGTATAATATGGGGGACAATACGATTTTGTTTGGGTTTCCCAAAACCCCCAATTTTTGGGAGGAAGAAAACTCTGGGGTGGTCAGAGGCCTCCCACCTCCTTTCCCCCACCAACCTCAGAGGAATTTGGGGCTCGGGGGGCCTTTTAAAAAGCCCCCTGCCGAAAAGGAAATTCCATTAACGACCATCCATACCTTTTTTGGGGATTGGGCCAGGCCCTGGGCACCGCAGTCAGCATACAAACCCAATTATACCGATTGGACCGGCCCCCTCTTAAGCAGACAATATATAGCATTTTTTTTCCCCAATGCCGTACAAAATGAAATTTTTTAAACAAAAAAATTTTTACCAAAACCCAATCTACCTGTTAAGAAAAAAACTTATTGCTGTGATTCAATAAATTGAGTAATGGTGATATAAGGTGGTCTAGACCTAGACACAGATGATGGACATAGCATAATAATGCAGTTTTGTCACTGTTGGCATATCGTTCAAAATTTCTAATTTTTTGAAGAATAATTCCGAGAAGAACACTTGACGATTAAATTTATTCAGATCATTATCTTACTGAGGCCGAGTCGAGAATGAGGTAAAGGCCCCCGATGCTTAAGTCCTAAGCCCGGGTCCTGTTGGTCCATGTAATAAAATGTGTGTATCTACTAATACAATCTAGATTGAAGAGAAAGCTAAAAAACGAACTTAATTGGAAATATAACCGATAAACACGTTCTATTGACCAAACTTATTTCATTTATTTGTTATCATTCAAAGAAAAAAAACATTAGAAGGGTTTTAAATTGATACAAAAAAATTTTTTACCAAAAAAAAAAAATTTGGAAAACAAGCTATATTTTTTATTAAGTATATAGGAGTGTAAACACTAAAGAAGCTATTCATTTATCAACTAGAAAAATTTTAAAAAATTTAATGGGGGGAAAAACTTGGGAAAATCGGGGAAACCCCCCACTTTTTGAGGGGCCTCCCTTTAGCAATAGTAACCCTTGGGGTCTTAAAATTAATGGGGCCCCCCCCCAAAATTCTAAAAATAGACAGTTTTGGGGGGGGTTTATTTTTGTCAAATACCCCGTACAAACAAAAATTTCGGAAAAAAATAAATTGCATGACTTCAACGCAAAAAACCGGCTCGCCCGGACCCGCCTTTGACTGCATGAGAAATTGATGGGGGTAGGGTTTGGTAGGCCTAGGCCTGTACGTGGGGCAAACAGTCACCACATATAACCAGTTGACATATCCCCCAAAAATTTCCCCCAATTTTTAAAAAAAGGGAATAAAACCCGGGAAAAAACATTCAAGCATAAAAATTATTCGAATCATGATCTCATTAAGATTGAGTCGAAAACGAGACGATTCCCCCATTGTGACAGAGGCCTTGGGCCCAGTTGGCCCATGCCTAAAGAGGGTTCTTGAGCAAATGTAATTTAACTAATGAAACAGATAGGATAATTTCATTAATAAAAATGTATATAATATATCCGTATGAAATGAGAATCCAAAAGCAAAAAAATACACTGCGCGCATGATGAAACTATAAAAGAGAACGTTATCTTAAGAAATTTAGCCTACTTTAGCCCATTACAACTCTACTTTAAAGATATTAAAATATTTAACAGATTAATTATCATTATAAATATCCAATAATATCTTAATTGGAGTTAATACAAAATGCTGAATCACTCTAAAAAGTCCATCACCTAATTTAACTTATACATCTTGTTTTGTTAAGTAATAATCACTTCAGTAGATTGACCAAGCAAATCTTTGTTATCGCTACCGTCTCCAATTAAATGGGGTTCCATTAGAAATGTATCCACGCGTTAAGTCCTGCGGCGAGATAGTTGCATGTCGCTTGCTGTACTTCGTGTTATTTTTGTTATTTTTATCCCATTAATAACGAAGCTCTGTCTTTGGTGAATATATTATTCATACAAAAGCTCTCGCAATGGAATGAGATCCCAGCTTCGAGCGCTTCATTCATTTATAAAGATCTATCATTGTATGAACTGCAATATTCTTTAAAAATCAGTCTATAAAATATAGTATTTCATCTATATATAGAATTCAGTAAGGGCTGTGCTTAAGCTCACGTTTCAGTGATACTTAGAAATATAACGGATGGCTTTTTTTCTCGTGAATGTGTTCTTTTTTATGATCTATAAGGTTAGAGATAAAAAAAAAATTATAGTTTTATCATGACTTATATCAAGAAAAAATATTCTGCGTGATAGTTACCGGTTTCGTAATTTTTAATTTAAAGTGCTCGTTACGCTTCAGATAAAATGTACCCTCTACTGAAGATATTTTTGTATAATTACATATTTTATGACTTAAAAATTAAAAACTCGTTGCCGGTGATGAAAAATTGATGCGTAATTAGAAACAGTTGTCACTCAATCATTTAATGTTTCTAATTTTGTGAGATAATTAAAATGCATTTAAATTCAATACTAATAAAAAATGAATGAAAAAATATAAATAGATGTTTCTTGAATTTGTTGTTTAAAAAGAGCAATAACCAGTGTAAGATATCATTTAAATGAGATTTCTTTAAAGATTCAATCTAATATATGAGTGGTTATATATATTTGACAAAAATAAATTAGAGAAAATTTCTTTACGATATTCATGCAAATCATATTACAAGTAATTTTAATTTGAATTTAATAAAGAGTCTTCAAAATATATCATTGAATTATTTATAAAAAATAAATTGAAATTATCAGTTTAAGATTGAAGATTTTTAAGCTAAGTATAAACTAACGTGAAAAGTAGGCAATATTTCTTTAAAATAATCGGTAACTGATCTGTAGGCTTAAAAAAATGATTCTTTTCTTTTCCTGATACTTATGAAAAATTTAATAATGAAAATAAAAATTATAAAAAAATGAAAGAATATGAAAGTCACAAAAAAATTTCATTGACTATTCATCATACATTTGTTTTTTCTCAAAGGGAATATCGCAATTACATTAACGAGTTTAAAACTGATCTGGTCAAAACAAATAAAATGTGTGTGTGTTTTTAAATCAAAGTATGTTTTATACATTAAATTATGTTTTTATCGCGAAAGTGATGGAAAAATTCCATTAAAACAAAATGTAAATTTTAAAATTATACACAGCTGTCTAATTAAAATGCAATATCTAAAAAACCAACAGATATTAAAGCCAAACATATTCGAGAGGTAATATTGAATACAAAAGAAATAAATGAAAATGCAGCCTTCTGCAAGCTCAGGAAAACGACGAAATCGGCATTAAGATTGACACCATGGATGTTAATAACCACTTCTGCACGCCTAGGTTTTGAATGAAAAAGGCTTAGTTTGCTGCTTGTCGCATTTAGATTAAAATGCGATGATGTGTGTGAGTAAATAAGATTATAATGAAAACTTTAGAATTTCATATTAAAATACATTTATGCTATAAGCGATTTTAATATTTGTTGTCATCTCCAATTAAAATTGAAAAGTATAAATTAAAACTTTGTTCAACACATATAAATGTATCAAACTGCTTTGACATTAGAACTAATAACAAAGCATAAAAATGGTTTTGGTATAGAAAATTAGAACTGATGCACTTCTGGAATTAATCAAATTCCCATATCCACTTATAGATTACATGAGGAATTATGTTAGACCAAGTGACAATGTTTTATAGTCGTCATTCTTAGTCCCAATTGATAGTTCGAAAATGCTTTAGACTTGATTTTGGAGAGTTATAAATGTATGCATTTACAAGTCTTCCAAAAATATCTTGTCAGGGGATGGCAACCCATGGTACCTTCACATATTGCCAAAGTTCACCTAGTATATCAGCAGGTAGGTCATATCAGGACAATAGCTCTCCAATCATCGACAGGACATGTCAATATATGGTAGAACATCAGGATTGACAGATCAAAGAGGAAAGCAATCTGGTGGGCAAAGTGGTCGTGAACTGTCCTGCAGGAATGTGACCGCAGCCAACCACTGAAGGACAATATACTCCCAAACCTCATAGATATAGCTCTGGCTACTCATTGTACCAATGTGTAGTTGGAAATTGGGAAGGGAAATCCGGTAACATTCTATGGATTGCTATGGTAACTGCTTGGAGACGAATTTTGAAATAACGCCAAAATGATACTAACAGTGCGGTGAGCAAATTCAAAGCCAAGTAAATGATGAATAAGATGGCGTGATGTAAGAACAATTGATCTGTTTTTAATGCAATGCGCAACAACCTGGAAAAAGTCAAAATTTTAAGAAAAGTACATCAAGAAAGTAAAAATTTGAAAAAGAGATAATATTTACGTTATTATGAAAAAAACATTCAATCCTTTTTATCTCTCCAAGCATTACATTTGCTATTTACAGGCTTACCTTTTTCAAACTTCATTTTACAAACTCACTCTCATCAAATTCCACCAATTACCACACTTTAATTTCTGTTAGCAATCATACAGATCTTGGGACAAAATATAGGCTAATCAACCACCGTGTTTTTATTTATATGAAATTCATTTGCAACAAACTCACTTAACGACCTTCGAAACCAATATCTTGTAACCAAAATTTCACACTTACCCAAAGGACTCTTACTAAAACCACGGACCTCTTATGTTTCTAATCATATACAAATTGTCACCTTCTTGCGAATGGTGCCTCCAATCAAATCTAACATCTAATTTTTCCTTTATTTCAATCTCATCCAATATCTGCAATAGTGCATCCATACTTTTAAGCGATCGTACCTTCTGTCATACACCATTTCAATTAATTCCACTTTCCCTTTACTTTCTATTGATTGGGAAAAACTTTAAACTGTTAATCCTTTCATTCCATTTATTTTGATCGGTCTTCCGATACTCACACGTAAAAGTAGAAGTCAATGAAATAAAAATAAAAAGAACGTGAAAAACCACATGATAGAAGTGAAACTTCTTTGGCAACGTTGGTCGTAAATGCAGGAATAGATCTAATTATATTAAACTGCTGGGGGAGCTTACTTTAATCAAATAAATTTGGAACTTCATTTATTGTAGGAAAATAATATTTTTATTCAATTTTCTGCATCATCCTTTTCCAATAAAGACTTCAGTGGGGTTACTGAAGTAGGATACAAAATTCCTCAATTGTAGCCAATCAAAAAAACGTGAGAGAAAACTGCATCAATCGTGGTTCTGTATCTTGTTATTCCTTCCCTAGAATCATTATTCATTGTCAAATTCAGTGTCCGTTTCAAGAATTCAAGGAGTGGCTTTGCTTCTTCTGAAGCAAAATTAACATTAAAGTCTCCAGTTAAGATAATCATCTTTTAATCACCATCGGATCCAATGATTACAGCAGCCTTTGGTGTGTGCAGCCTTAAAACTTTATGAATGAAAGTGATAACAGCTGCAACAGGACTACCTGGTGATATATAGAATTTTGACTGGACTTGCTGCTAGTTTTCCTTTTTTTTCTTTCAAGAATCTCTTTTCCTCTTTTTTCATTTGTTCTAGGCATCCTGACTAGAATTAATTATAATTCAACGGAAATGAAAATAATTAATATAAACTTAATGCATCACTCACAGAAGTCACTGTGTTTGCTTACAAGGCGCTATTCGTAGTGATTCTGGTGCGAACGAGACGGGAAGAGCCATATAATGGTAATATTTTGGGTTCGTTCATTCGTTAAAAACGACGAAAAAAAGTATATGTACATTGTCTATTATCTAGAGGAAAGGAAAAATTTGGGGAGGACCCCTGCAAACACTTAAAAGTTGGGATAAGGAGTTTAAGCTACTAGAATAATGTAGTTGTTAGATATTTCATTTACTTATAATTTTAAGGTGATTTTTGTTAAAATAATAGGATACAAGTAATGAAACGTGTAATTCAAATTCAGTTATGCACAAATAAACATTGTCGAAAATTATTCAATGTATTCCCTTAGGGCTAATACCTAAGAACCATTGTATTCTTCATCGAGGCACATGGAGACTACTCACACAAAACCATGGAAAAAAATTCCAATACCTCGAAAATGGTATCATGTTCTTCCATTTTACAGTGTTTGTTGGTTGCACTGCAGATGCCCATGATTGCATCTGCGCTGAAACACTTGCATGATGGATATGTATTTGAATATCCCCTATTATATACTCATGGTACAAGTTTCATGTAGTTTAAAAGCTTCCTTTGTTGTGTTGCGTTTGGGGTTACCGGCAGTGCATTTGTAATTAATTATGCTTCTATGAGTTATAAACAAATAATATACCCTTCAGCCAATATAACGCACTATCATTTTATGACTTTTTTTTAAAAAAAAATGTAATTAAATAAACACACCATAGTAAATGTGAAATTCATTTAAACATAATGGTAATCATTCCTAGTTAAAAGTATGGATATAATTTTAAATTTATCAGAAAATAAAATAAATAATCAAAATGAGAAATAGTAATTAACGAAATTTAATACATGTAAGCCTGTTTGTTGTTAAAATCCTTTCAAAATATTTAATTTTAATTTTTTGGGAAATAGTCTCTTAAAAGAAACTAGTTAAGTTTTTAATTTTAGGATTCTCAAAAAATTATTCATCTTGAGTTATGAAACGTGAACCAATATATCTTGTAAATTACGAGTATTTAAATATTGGATGTAAAAGGAGATTCTGTAGTTTTTTTTCTGAAGAAAAAACAATTTTTTTGTCGCATTTTATTTAAAATTTAATTTAAAATATGTCTTTTGTTAGTTACAACTGTCTGCCAGCTTTCTGGCAACTTACCTATCCCCCTGGAAAAGAAGTCCTCTGTTTTGGAGACAAAGTATTCTTCCACTACCATTTAGACACCTTCATAATTCAAGTATAGCGATCTGAACAAATAACAGTATGCTTGCTGAGGTACCCAACTCTGCAATTTTTCATGCGGTGTTTCTTGCCGCGTGTAATCTATCTTTGTCATGATGAAAAATCACACCCGTTCTGTTGGCCAAAGATGGACGTTTATGTTTCTTCATTCAAATCATCAAGTTGTGGACAGAAACTGCAGTTTCATTCTCTTTCTTCAACTCATAGTGCACTATACCTTTCTGTTGACTCACTAACAACAGAACTTCTGATGTACACCAGTTTTGGATGTGAATGGTGGTGTCTCCCCTCTTTGTAAATTTATGCTTTTTTTCTAACCACGTGTTTGTACACTACCCACTTTTCATCTCCAGTTACCAAATTGTCTCAAAACTGTTCTCTTTTGTGACGAGCAAGATTTGAAGAGCATATTGAAGTTCTGTCCATTAAATATTTTTCACTTAATTACTGAGGCACCCAAACAGAGAGTTTGGACACAAAACCAAGACTTTTAATGTAATCCAAGGCAATAGTCTGATGAATTCCAAGCTTGAAGCCCACTTCTGTGGAAGTTAACGTGTGATTTTTTTTCTTATCATACTGCAAAGCTTTTCGTCACTGACATCTGATAATCTTCCTGATCTGGGTTCATCTTTCAAAGAAAAATCACCCAAACAAAAATTCACAAACCATCTTTGGCATGTTTGAGCTGTTCATGCTTCCTTGCCAAATATGTCACACAAGTTTATTTTTGCCACCATCGCGTTATTCCCTTTTTGAAACTCAAACAGCATATAATGTTTTGAGTGCACTTTTTCTTCACTCATGTTGACAGTTTTACAAATTTAAAAATACTAACGAAAATGCGAAAAACTGTGTATAAAGTCATCAATAGTATACTAAGTTAACTGTTTAAATCAGTTTCAGTCGGATCCGAATTATTGCTAAGGATCGACAACGCATAAGAGTGACCATGTTCAAAAGCGATAAAGTTTCCCTTAAACATGATAAAAGTTTAAACGAACAAACTCTTCTATATTTTCAGATACTATTAGAATATCTAGCACTTTTTTATGATATATTTTTTCACCATTTCAATTTAGTTACAAATTTCAAATTTTTATTGTGATAAATCTTGAATCATTAAAAGTTGTAAATTATTAAGTTAAAAATATATAATAAGACTATTATCATGAAATTATTGGTTCTTAAATGATTTAAAATGCTAATGTATTGCAATGTATATATTAGTTTTGATTATAATTATTTAATAAATAAAAGGATAAGTTAGCTGACTTATAAAATGAAACACAGTATAAATACGTCAAAAATCTCACACTAATAAACATTGACTAAAAAAAATTCATTTCAATTATATACTCTTGTTATACAATATTTAAAGTATCTTGCCATTTACATAGTTTTTCACTTTCATAAATAATTTAAAAAACTAATTATTATCCTTATACAGAAAAAAAAAATTATTTTTCTTTTGTAAAAACAGCAACTTTTGTATTTTCTCTCAATTTGAACGAGAAAAATGGTTTGATCCTTCCAAGATAAACAGTGATCAAAGCCTCGAGTTTTTTTTCTTCCTTTTCTTCTAGGAGACTGAAACAAAAACAAAACAAAAAAAGTTTCAGAAAGTATTACTTTTAGTATCATCAGAACTAAAATTTTTTTATCAACACATTTGTTGCAGTAAAATTATAATAAAGGAAAGAAAAATACCATAGATGCTTCTTATATGCATTATGTTAATCCCTTTTTTTTCACCAACAATATAATTTATTTTATAACTCTAAGAAAATAAATGCAAAGTGGGAGAGCAGGTGTTCTTTTGATCCATAAAAACTTTGTTTTGACTTTATGCCGTTTCTTGTAACAAGATGCGTTTATTTAAGGTTATGACCTTTAAAGGAAAAAAACTTTTCCTTATTGTTTTTAACGTGCCTGTAGTTCATTTTTTAACTTATCATCATTCCGGTGGGTTTTTTTAAGGATTTGAGCTTGAGAGGCATATTATGAAAATCATCGTTAATTAAAATGGAAAAAAAGAAAATTAACGTAATTTACATAAATATCACATACTTTTCTTTTTCATTTGAAGCATAGTTATAAAATTGACTAATTCTATTAAAATAAATTTCGATAATAAAATATTGTCTCATTTTTATAGTGCAAAATCGAACTTTTAACCGAATAATTATTTGTTAAATATGTGAATAATCTTACCTTAATTTATAGTTTAAAATATATTTCTGTTTTAATTTAGTGATTAACCAATCTGCAAAAAAAATGAGTTAGTGTAATGTGAGGAAGTGTTGTAACATAGCTAAATACTCAAGTTTCGTCTGAAAAATAAGTTTTTCATGTATTTATTTCCATATTTATTGAAAAAAGACCATGTTATGGGTAAAGAATACTTTATGCTTTTTGATAAAGTCAGAATTACAGAAGATTAAATTGAAATTACTTAAAAATATTTATATTAAGGCTTACATACAAACATTAATGTACTTTTCCACGAGCTTAATTTGTATTTTTCAAGATCTTATACATAAATCAAACAGGATTGTCAATTACCAAATCACACACATAATTCTTCCTTTACATTAGATTTTTAAATAGATAAGATTTCATTTTATTTAAAATCAAATAAAAATAATGAAATTGCACAAGGAGATATACAGGTATATAAAAACAGAAAAATACATTAACACTTTGATCATCAACAGAACATTCTCTCTGTGAATATCGTCGTCGGCAGATAAAATATTTTGCACAACAAAGTTTCAAATTCCTCACCATCTGAATAATTCTTGATCATGATTCCGTGATACTTATTAATCACGAAAGAAAAGATTGAGACATTCAGTGAAAAGAAGATTATATAACATAACTAAAATAACTCTTTCATCGACATTTTTCCATCCATTATCTGGTGGGGGAACAGCTGCCAATAGAAGCGACTGTCATTAAAAGGGTTGCCAGACAGGAATGCTTATTTTCTTTTTATTCACTAGACTATTTATGCAGTATGTATCACGTTACCTTAATAAATGTTGGCGTAAAACATTTGCGTAACTGATTCCTTCTATAAAGAAAATATCTGGAACAAAGAAAGATGATACGGATGTAATATGCGGGCAATCAAAAAGGAGACCCTTTTTGTCTGAAGAGTTCAGGTTCTATGCATCCACAGAGCAAAATTTGTCAAGAATTAAAAGGCAGCTTGTAGGCCAAAGAAGGAATATCCTTCTTCTAACTTAAGTTTCCATCTGAACTATTTTGCCAATTAACTAACACTAATTTATTTAAAAATAATTAATAATAGGAAATTTTATGACTAAATTAAACTTGTTTCTTCATAAACGAATAAATTTTTAGCTATAAATAGCTAGGCTTAAATTCAAATAAATTGGAGAATATGCTACCTGAACTCTCAGAATAGAATAACTCTCAGTTTTTCCATCTGTTATTTCGAATTGACCATTTAAATAAGGTAGGAAAATGAGATTGTATACACAGGGCTTAGTGTTCTATTTTGAAAAGATAAAAGTTAACACATGCAGCTCTTTCTTTTTCAATATACAAAAAGCGAATGCATTATTCATAAAATAATGAATTTCTGTTATCTTTTTATGTTCCTTTCTATGTATCTTAAAGATTAACAAATAGTTGGAAATATTTAACTACGGCAAAGGACTTCAAGATTCTTAACGACGTTTATGTGTGTGTATGTATAGAGTAATATATTCAACTCATAAAAAATATTCATAGAGATGGTAAACAGAATAATACCGTCAATTTTGTTTAACTTTTCATAAATTGAACAAAACGCAGTCCTTCACTCCAACTGTCACGTATGTTGTCGCATCCAAGTACAGAGCATATTTTTGATATCTTGATTAGTTCTCTTTCTGCACTACCCTGGAATTGAGAATGGCGAAGCCTCCCATGGACGATCTTCAGTGCTGGCCAAAACTCCTTCAAGCTGGTCACCTCATTATTGAAAGTTCCCTATGATTTTTTCAAACTGTAATGTAGATGGAGCTCTAAACAACTATCCACTAGGTTGTAGACGACTTCTTCAGCTCTTTTTGGCGTTAAAGACTTAAGAATAACAAATTTTGTGAGATGATCTTGGTACACCATAATAAATTTGTATTCTTTATCTAGCTGTGACTTAAAGTCAAAAAGATCTATGTGACAACGGAAATATAAAATTCATAAAACATCATAAGTTTTCCGCAACGATGCCCTTTTTAATGCCTACCTGTTTTTTCTGGAAGGTTTTGCAAAGGTGGATGTACAGCTCAACATCCTGACATGTAACCTTTTTGTAACCTTTGGTTTTTTTTAACATTCTATCATGTCCTCCGTCCAATAGCCAAATGAACTTCATGAAATACATAAAATAGCTCAGAATCCGTGACATAATACTGTATGGTAATGACGTCTTCTAGAAGAGAGGATAAACGAGTTTAATTTTGTTCTCCACAATTATCACATCACAGGGATTCAGCAACCAATGTTCACCAACCAAGGAGGTGGGTGTTAAAAGTCATGTTATTCTACATCACGTGATATTCGAAATTAATCGGAAATGTATTTCATACTTTGCCAGTTTCCCATTAGCTATTTTATAGAACGTTTTGGAAATGCGTGCAATAGGAATCATTTCATACATTGTAGTTATATAGAATTAAGCACGGAAAAACTTTAACTACTTTTTTAAATTATCAATATTAACTAGTATTTGTTTCTATAAAATTTAACTGTGTGGAGTTTATTCTCCAAGTACACGATCCATATAAACCATGAGGAATTAACCTTGTAATAATGTATTTTTGATTTTTTTTTCTTTTGTAAAGAATTACATTGATGGGTACGATCATATGGAGAAGAAACAACCACATCCAATGTTTGTTTTCAACAGTGGCGCACACAAGAATTTTTCAAGGTAATGTCGAAGTCCACCATTCTCGTATCAGATCCCAATGTGCCGTCTATCATATTCTTCTGATTTTATCGGTTGTCGGGAACAAAAAACAATAAAAAGTAAATTATTGAATAAATGATTAGCCCTAATCAATTAAATAAAGTATTAACAACAAATACTTATTTAAATTATCAGAAAACTCATGTTAAAAGTCTTTTAATATGAGGATAAAATTCATTATTGCAGAACAAATAATATTCAAATGTTAATAGTGAGTTTCTTCTGTTTTAATGTCATCTCTTAAATCACATTTCAGATCGGAAAGTAAAACATCTGTGTGATCTAAAAATAAAGGTTCACCTTTTGAATAAAAATTGGTAAATTTCAAAATAGTCTCATACAATTTCTGCATTGTAAGCAAGCAAGAAAATTTTCCTAAAATATTATTTTACTTCGGCAATTGTAGTTTGAATTGGGAGATCATATTGTTTAGTAAAGATAAAAAAATATTAGCCTAAATATTATTCTTTATTATTCTTCGCCGTTGCAGCTGGGGCATATAGCTGAGAGAGAAAGATAATCAATTCTCTCAAGAATACACTACAAAGTACAGAAGGAAGCAAATGAATAGTTCAGTCCTAAGAATAAGATCGTGTTTTTTGTTCACATGTGGTTCGGTTTTGAAGGGGAAGAAAAAGAGAAAATAAATTTTATTGTTTTATTCTTTAGAACAGAAATTATAGTTACTTTTTTGTTTGGAATTAGTTTACATACTATATTCATGGGATTAGATAAGATTAAAATATATCATATAAAATATATAAGATTAAAATCAAGGGAAAAAATATCAAGGGTGATGGAAAAAGGATGGGGGAGTCCTTCCTCTCTTGTGTGCGCAACTAGTTTTAAAGTGCTGTGCGTTTTGATAGACACTTTGCTAAAAATGTTTTTTTTCTGCACAATACTCACTCTCAAGACAATATCGCACAAAACTATAACATAATTTAAGTTACAGATATTGTTTTGCCGAAACGGAAATATATATATATAAATACATGTGAAGGTGTATTGTTTCTTACAGTCGTGAGTTATTCACACACATGTAAAAAAGATCAATACGAAACATGTTTTTTTTTTCCGAGGGTATGTTTTCAAACTACTTAGAAAGTTTTACTTTATTTCTTTTTTTTTACTTTCTTTCGTTTTCTTTTCACTCTCTTTCTTTTTTTTTTCTTTTTTTTTTCGTCTAAGCAAAATTCATTATCTTATTATTGTGGAAATACAATCGATTCTTGCTTTAATTGCTTTTTTATTATTAATTTACTGAATTTTTTTAAAAGAAAGATTAAAAACATGTCAAAAATAAACAAAGAAATTCCTAACTAATTACAAAATACTTAATGTTTTGATTAATCTTATAAAAAAAATTTAAAGTTTTAATAACTTATAAGAATAGTTTCAGAATATTTTTTATGAAATTTAATAATTGGAAACACAAAGAATTAAAATGTGGGACATTTTAAACAAGTTTAAATCTAAACTGATTTTTTTTTGCTTATAATTTTAAGTTATCCGACTACGTTCGGAACCGTGATTTTGAAAAAGCGTATAAATGGATAATATTTATGATATTTAGTGTCACTTAGATTAGAAAATGCATATAAAATTGTTTAAAGAATAGCATTACAATAAAAAATTATTTAAGTACAATATTTTGACAAAAAATTAACATAGAATGACCCATTTTCAAAATATTCTCCTTTTGTCAAAAATGCTTCTATTATAATAATATTTTGCCTGTATATAGCTCAGACCTCTGTACAGAGGCTCAACTAGAATTTTTGAAATATATAACATAGAAGTGGGTTTATCAATGTTTTACGAAGAAAAAAACCGCCGATAATTATTTCAATGCGTTGTAACTCTGAAAATAATCTGAATTTTTCAAAACTCATAGTTGAGCCTCTGTACAGAAGTCTGAGCTATACACAGGCAAAATATAATTGTAATAGAGGCATTTTTGACAAAAGGAGAGCATTTGAAAAAAGGTTATTCTAAGTTAATTTTTTGTCGAAATATTGTATTTAAATAATATTTTATGTTAAAATGTTCTTAAAACAATTTTATACTTGTATTCTAATCTTAGTGACACGATATATCATGAAAATTATCCATTAAAGCGCTTTTTTAAAATCACGGTTCCGAACGTAGTCGGATACCTTAAACAGAGTTTTCCTTTTTCTTATTAATTTAATCGTGGAAGTCCTTACTTTAAGTTATTAAAATATTGAAAATGATTTATAACATAAAATTTCTTTTCACAATTTAAAAATGTATTACAGAGTGGGATCAAAAGATAGAAAAGTGAAAATAGATACAAAATGAAACACACTGTTGTAAATACTTCAAGATACGAAAAATTAATAATAATTAAAGGTATCCGAGCAAATATTCATCTCCACTGGTTACCAACAAATAAGATTTGGTGAAATTGTTTGGTAGAGCTTACAATGCTTCAACCTTTTCACACCGAAGACATGCTCCCTCCCCCCATATATGTATATATATTCACGTCCATTGTTAATAATTACTTCAGTCATGATCATTATTTAGATGGTTGTTGTGTAATATGGATGTCATTGACGAGACAATTCTTTGTTGATTGTCAATCCAATTTATTGTACATGTAGCCGTACACAAACATAAATAAGGATTTAAAAAGCACAAATAGGACATAAGCGCGTTACATTACGACGAAGACAAAATAGGGTTTTTTCAGAGTATCTTGGAGCTTTCATATGAAGTGGCAACAGGAAGTCTTGGAATCCACGTAATTTCCATGGACGGAGCATATTATTGGCATAAAGATATCGTACATAGATTCTGATGCAACCTTACTTTAAATAAGCTGAGGTTTTGGATTTTGAGAGATACGGTTAGAATTATATTCCCATCAGGCGGGCAGCTAATAATTAATAATTTACGTGAGAATCATGAAGGTTAAATAAGAACCATTACAAATTAAAATGTTCTTTAGATGAAATTAAAAGAAATTGTGTGTGTCTGTGTGTGTAGGGGTTACACAAATGCATAGAAATGCAGGGTCATAAATGCTGTCCAAAGGAAAACTTTTTCTCGGCATATATTAATATTATCCTTTCAGAAGATACTCCTTTCTCACTTACGGTAAGGATTTTGCTGTCTTGTAGATTATTACCGTATTTATTCGAATCTAAGCCGCCATTGAATTCTAAGCCGAGAGCACTAAATTCTCAACCAGTCTTTGTGAAAAATGAAAAATAGTCTAAAAGGGTTTATGGATATTCAACTGTACGAAAATAAATTTAAAATGAGAGCTAATTAGAAATGAATAAAATTATTTATTTTACCAGTTTTAAAGTTTTAAATACATATATGAACCTATCATTTGTCTAATTGCCTCATCCAACCATTCTTATGCCTTCGATTCGAAGCCGTATCCGATTTTCAATAGCATTACTATTGGGAGAAAATAGTGAGGCTTAGTTTCGACATTTAAAAAAACAGACGGAATGTATACACTTCCTGAAATGCTAAAATGTTTGAAACAAAGTAAAAAGTAAACTCTTTTCAATTTAAGGAATCCAACTTAGTTCGGAACCGTGATTTTGCAAAAGCGTATAAATGGATAACATTTATGATATTTAGTGTCACTTAGATTAGAAAATGTATTTAAAATTATTTTAAGAATATTATTACAATAAAAAAATTTTAAGTACAATATTTTGACAAAAAATAAATATAGAATGACCCATTTTCAAAATATTCTCCTTTTGTGAAAAATGCTTCTATTATAATAATATTTTGCCTGTATATAGCTCAGACCTCTGTATAGAAGCTCAACTAGAATTTTTGAAATATATAACTTAGAAGTGGGTTTATCCATGTTTTATGACAACAGAGGGGAGAAATTTTAAGAAAAAAGTGCCGATAATTATTTTAATGGGTTGTAACTCTGAAAATAATGTGAATTTTTCAAACAGAAATAGTTCAAACTCTCTGGAGAAGTCTTTACTTTATATAAGCACACACACACAAAATGTCATTATTTTAGAAGCATTTTTTATAGAAGGAGAACATTTGAAAAAAAGGTTATTCTATGTTAATTTTTTGCCAAAATATTGTATTTAAATATTTAAATAACAAAATTTCTGTCATAATGTCCTTAAAACAATTTTATACATGTATTCTAATCTAAGTGACACTAAATATCATGAAATTTTTCCATTTATGCGCTTTTTTTAAAATCACGGTTCCGAACGTAGACGGATACCTTAAAGTAACCGAAAACAAGATAATCATTAATGTAAAAAAAAACCCTGTGGTCATGTTACTTCAAGAAAATTAGTATCCTTTCTGTATAAATACATGAAACAGGTGTAGCTTTAAAAGATAAGGTCAATTTTTTTATATGAAACTACGTCACATCTTAATCAGCATGATAATTCAGGAATACTAACTTGCATAAATTGAATTGATAACTCCACCACACATGTTTGCGCTGCAGTCTGAGAAAATATAGTTCCAATAAACCAACAGAAATTAAATTAGACCCATCAAGTAATGAAGTGTGTTGAACCAAAGTGTATGGATTTCTATGAGAAATTGCTTTAATGGGGAAAAAAACATTTGTGACAGCGATAGAGAGAACATAACTAATGTTAAGGTGACCAATTTTTTTACTATGATAAGGACAAAATGTTTTAGAAAAATTATAACTTAAATATATGAAACATTTTATTAATTCAAACAAAGTTACATTAACTACGATTACATGCCTTTTAATTATTTACTTAAATGAATATTTTTCCATTGAATGATTCTTTTTGTCAATATATCATTTTCTAGTAGATCAGAATTCTCGGAGAAAGAAATATCCTTCATATTGAATTTTATGCTAAGTGCTACGGCTAAGGTTTCAGCATTCAATTTTGATTTCTCACTTGACCAAAAATCATTACTTATTGAAAAACACTCTTTCAACTTCTGCATTAGTTCCAGGACAGCACAGTGTAAATTCAACAAGAATAACTAAATTTTCATATGGAATGTGTTCATTTTTGAGGTAAAATGTTTCCATAAATTTTTTATTAATTTCAACATGCTGTTTCGTCCATTGTTCTAATTTATCAGAATTTAAATATACATTTAGTCTTCTAATTTCTTCAAATTGAAAATTATTATTGATTTTAATATCAGACATTTATTAGATAAAACAACTCACTTTTTAATATCTGCCCAATTTACTTGCGATGAAGTCAAAAAACACCTCTTAAAACTGTTATTTCCAGTGATATTTTTTCAGACCATTCTTCGACACAATGTAATCATGTTTGGTAAAAATTCTGCACTTCTTTGGTAAACTTTTCCGTTATGCCCGGATTTGATTCTTTTAAGCTTGACAATTTTTATTTTATTATTGAAAGAATAAATGTTTCTTCAAATCATGATTTTTTTTATTGAAAGAGAAAATCTTCCAAATTAAGACTAACTACTGTGGCTGAAATGTCTTCACAATCAATCTTTTGAATTGTTTTGGGGAAAATAGATGCTTGATTATGTACAAAATACAATAATATCTACCATAATTCATTCTGTACCGTCACATGATGCGTAACAGTTCGGTATAACATCTCTGTATAGAGAGATTAACAGATTAATTTTAAAATATTGAAAAGGAGGACAAGTAGGAGGACACTTTTTGAGGAAGGACAGAACCTATAAAAGGAGGACGATTGGTCACCTTACTAATGTCAATGTTTCATATTCTTTTATCTTATTTATTTAGTATATTTTTTAAGCACTTTAAATTTTGCATTACTTTTCATTTTACAGAATAAAACACATAATTAAATGGATCGATTTTATTATAGATTTTTTTATTCTTTTGTTCTCGAAAACGCGAAGGGAAACAGATCCAAGACCATTTGTTGAAGTGTAGCACACACACACAATAAATGTTATTATCTATTTAAATAACTTATTTGAAATAAAAGTACCTAGTAAAAGTATAAAAACTTGTAAAGAAATTTTTTTAGCGTTTTTTTTCCCTCAAATTAGTTTTTCATAGACTCATACCTTTTTAATTCGCATGTATTCAATGGGCTCAATTCAGGACGGTACCATGATAAAGACAATCACATGCTCACGACTTAATTCAAAACTGACATTAAACTAACTTGTGCTTGTTGTTCTATTTGTAAAATTAAATAAAATTTCAAATTTCATAATCAGGGAAAGGTAATCGAATGCAATGAAAAAAAAATCTTCAAAAAGATTATACAGTTAAAAAAACAACCTTATTTTATACGTATTCTTCTAAATTAAGTATACTTTACTTATGTGCAATTATTGTTGAAAAATATGTGTTTTTTAAAAGAAATTTTCTGCAAAGAGTACAAGTTGGCAACAACGAAGGGCATGAGCTGATTAGCTGGAAACACATGACTGCATTTGTCGTATGATTATGACGTCATATAAATTTATAACTCAGTTGGCTAGAAACACTTGTTTGTTATTATGTGACTATGACATCACATGAAATAGGCTCAGTACTTAAAATGTTTACTTTGATCTTTTAACAAAATACAGGGCACTACTAACGCATGACTTTCAATCAATTATAATTTTCCATAAAGATGAACTACCACGGTGAGGACTGAGGACTGCTTGTTCAGGGGATTCAAAATGAAATACTACAAACTGGTGAGTTGGAAGAGGTGGTCTATTTCCCTGGTCAGTCACCAGATATCACTCCTCACGTCAACTTTTTTTCATGACATTTTGTAATAGATATTGTGTATCAAACAGAGGAGTAAGATCTTTTCCAATGACTCTCCTGTCTTATTATTAAGATAGCATCTGTGTGTTTGTATTTGCGTTTGAGTTCACGGGTCTTTTTTTTTAAAGCATTTACGTTTTTATTTTTATTGTAAAGTTCTGGGACTGTATCTTGTATTCTTCCCACTATTCTCAAGAATTTTGGGGCGGGTCCTTCATTCGGGTCCATTTTGTATATGTATTTCGTTTCGCCCATGCATCTCTTCTAGGAGGGTCGGTTCGCAGTTCGAAACCTTTTGGGTGAGCTCGATTCTCCCGAGTAAGTTGGTAAGAGGAATAAGATATCACTAAAGCAGATGTTCACTGAAGCAGTTACCAGCACTAATAAGAGTATGTCAGAGCAAAAATAGCAAAAAATAGAATGTACTATCTTGATGTACTATACGTAACTAACAAGGTTCTTATAGAGGTGTATTAAGTGAGGCAAAAAAAAAGTTAAATAATATGTCTCATTTTGCAACGATTTCTACTTATCTACCTTTTTATATTTGCCTTTATATTACAGTTTTGAAATAGTACATAGATTTTATACAAAAACTCTGTATTGATTTCATTAAATAATGTGGAACAAAATTAGCTAGAATATGAATGATCATAAATGCCTTCCTTATTAAAAATGGATATTTTATACATTTGAAATAAATTTTGTTTATTGTTTTTCCGGCTGTATTCCTTCCTTTGGTTCAAAGTTTTGAAGTTTTTAAAAATTAACACAGCATATTTAATTTAAAACCATATAATTAAGAATTTAATTTCATAACCAAATTTTCTTTAGGTACTATAAATACATGATTTTATTTGTCTGAATTATGTACAAAAACTTGCAACAATTTTTGCAGAAAGCAACTCAAGTGCCCTGAACTCTTTATTGTGCTTTCTCTCTCTGATCTAGTAAAAATAAATATGACATTTACGAACTGTACTTGAATGCATACGAGCATTTTAAACGCTGAGAAAAGGTTAAATTTATTATACTTATAAGAACAAAAAAGCAGGATAACATGAAATCTTAATTATGTTTAGAGACTTACGAGTAATTATGAGTTTCATTATTTGTTTTAATCGCAGAATGATGAGTGTTTAAAAGCCATACCTACCTATAACGAAGATAATTATTTGCATCTACTTTGCCATTCTATTAGTTTTGATACAAAAATTTACAATCGTCTGCTGCTTTTGAATCACAGGAGACGATTTTAAATTTCGTCGTTAGAGATCACCTGCAATATTTTTCAGATAAATGTTGACTTTTACGCATGTTGTCAGATCTTAATCTTGCTTAATCTGTCAGATCTTTAATACTTTGAACAGAAGAGTGCAACAGATATTTTTCTCTGCATGAAAAAAGAAGAGCCTGTCGGTGATTTTAAGGCTCTTAAGTATTTAGACATCAGAAGGTTATTTATTTATCGAACCGATTAGAGATTTTCTAAGATCAACAGCATTGCGGATAGTAGTAGATATGGTTGCCCGCGCTCGGGGAGAACACTTACTCTCGTCCAAGCATTCAGGGTGAGAAGTAATCAAAATCCTTGTTGAAAGATGAGTCCTTTTGCTAAACAAATGAACGTGTCAGAAAGAAAAGTGTGTCGCATAGAAAATGAAGACCTCGAATCAAAAAGTTATCGAAGTATAACTTGAAATTTTCTTACAAAGGAATTAAAACGTCAGAGGTACCTTGAAGCAAAAATACTGTAGTGGCGACACGCTCATAATGACAACAAACAAATTCTGTTTATCGACGATAATATCTTTGACGTTGAAGAATATTTCAACCATCAAAATAGCCATACATATGCGAGGATTACCCAAGAAGTTTATAAAAAGAATAAATGTTTGTTGAAAGTTCATCATTCGGCTTTCGTAATGATTTGGTGGAGTGTTTTATGAAGGCCTCTCAGAGACTCAGTTCGTCAAAAAGGAGTGCAAATCATGACGACAGTTTATCAAAATATTATCATAGAATCAATAATGGAGCCCCTAAGAAACTGTTAAATGGAAATGATTGGACATTTAGACATTTTACAGGTTTTTGTTCTTGCTCATAAAGGGAAAACGACCCAGTGGTGGTTGAAAGGGAATGTGCCAGACTTAACAGAACACGAAGATTGGGCTTCCACCAGACTCGATTTAAATCCTCTCTACAATAAATTGGGGTCAGTATTGGATTCAGTTCTGGGAAAAATGAAACTAAAAAAAATTCTATATCATTTGTTTAAGTGAAGACTAGCATATACTAATTGAAAATGTGGAAAACTGATACCCTCCATCACATCATCAGCTACTGTGAGCACAAATTTACCAATTTTACAAAGAATTTTTCACTAACGTCATCTTACTTAACTGTGCTATTAATCACAGTCACAAGCCGGGAAGAATCCTTTTCTGGCTTTATCAAAATCAACGTAGTTTCTTTGAGTCGGAGTTTGAGAAAATGATGTCTCCTAACTCTGACTCTCCATAAAAAGAAAGTATTGCATATAACCAAAAGCAAGTTACTCAAAAGATGGCTCATTTAGTCAAGATACCGGGGTACAAAATTTTTTCTCTATAACAATCATAGCCCAACTTTTTATTTGCAAAACATCTACATTTTAAAAACACCTCTTTTGACACCCTCCATCACATCATTAGGTCCTGTGACCCCAACAATTCGGAATTTTACAATAATGTTTTCTCTGGTGGGATCTTATATAACCGTGTTATTAATCACAATCGCAAACTGAGCAAAACTTTTTGCTGGTACAGTAAAAATTAACATAGTTTGAGTCTCTGAAAAAAATGATGTCACCTAACTTTGACTCTCCATAAAAGGAAAAATATCACATAAAACCATAGGCAAGCTATTTTAAACGAGGATCCATTTAGTTAAGATAAAATAGTAGAACATTTTTGTTACTATTTTATCCGTAACAATTAGTGGCAATTTTATTTTACAAAATGATTTTATTTAAATAAACTCAAGAGTAAATCGTAATCAAATTAAGCAATAAATTTTAAAATAAAAAAAGAAAACATTTTTATAATGTTTTAATGAAGTAAATGTTCGAAGTCGTGTCTTCTTTTCTGCCATTTGAAAATTTGATTGAACTAAGCTAAAGGATTGCTGAAGCATTGGAAGAAATAAATTTAGCTAGTTACTCAAGACTCATCAAGGGATCACTTTTAAAAATATGTAAAGCTTGCATTCTTGTTGAAGGCAAATGCTTCGAAAGTTTAATTCATTAGAATATTACAAAAAAGTGTTTTCCGTTTTATTTTAAAATGCGTTGCTCAATCTGAGTTACTTACTTCAGATAGAAATTTTTTGAAGTAACTTGCCGAGGATATTATGTAATATTTTTTCTAATTTTATTTATTTATTTTTTGGAGAGTCATAATTATTTTAATGATGATATTTGAGATTGATTGAAATGATGATATTTTCTCAAACCCCGACTCACACAAATTACGTTGATTTTAATAGAACCATGAAAGGTTTCTGCTCGACTTGAGACCCATGATTAATAGCACAATTAAATAAGGTTAAGTTTGCAAAAAAAATCACTATAAAATTGTTAAATTTATGAACACAGTATCTCATGATTTGATGGAGACTCTCTATTTTCCACTTTTTCAGAAACTTTCTCATCACCCAAGTGATATGGAATTATTATTATTATTTTATTTTTTGATATGACTCCCTCTTTCATCGTATGCCCTCTTACCATTGATTTTCCCTACACCCTGAGTAACACATGAAAAATACTAAGTAGATCCTTTAAAACATTATCTATATATTTCATAAATCATATATTTTTTTTAGAAGACAGAAATATTATCTCCAAACATTTTTAACGTACTGTCTGTAATCTCGACGAATACTTTTGTATATTTTGTAATTTATCATGAATATAGAGGATTTCAAAATTATATAACGATTCACCATTCACTATTATAGTTAACTACAGTTTGATTTATTTAGTTAATGTCTTTTATTTATACTGCTAAGCCTAATTACATTTCTGAATTCAAATAGCCATGAATATTTTTATTCTTGCCACTAACAAAATTTATTACACATCCCTTTCAGACAGAGTGGTAATAAATACCGTACCTAATCGAGAAGTAATTTAATTGCATATGTGTAATCAAGTACCTATCTACATGAGTTTTTGTATTTTTACAAACAGTAAAATTAATTACTACTTTCTTTCAAAAAGAAATTCATAGCGTGAGTGTATTGCTCTACTAAATAATAACAAATACCATTTTTCTTAAAATAATATCAAATTTACATATTTTGATTTTTCTCGGGTACATAAATACAACGTTATTAATAAATAAAGATTACATATGCTTTTTACCTTCTTTCCTTAGATCTTTTTCATTCCGTTTCATTCTTTTTTGTAAGTTTATAAACGTTAAATAAGAACTATGCATTTGCAAAAAAGTAAAATAAAAGAGCATTCGAATTTAAATATTATTTTCGAAGATTAAAAATCAATTAAAATAAATATTGTTGAAAATGTACTTCAGTTACATTCGAAAAAAACGAATTTAACATATTTTAAAATTGCTCACACAATCCTTATCCCTAAAAACATTTCGGCTACTTTCTTACACGAAAAAAGCCCTGTAAAGTTTCGGAAAACATTTATTTTCTTGTTCATTTAGGATTTTCCCCCCAAAGGGCAGAGTACAGTTTATCTTCGAAGAAAGTCAACCGAACGAGAACAAACGATTGTTATCCTAAACTAGTTTCGTAACAGGTACACATAAGAGAGTCGGGTTTCCAACGTCTCTTTTGTGTCAAAGAAAAACAAACTAGGATTGGGATTCAATTTTTTAGCTCTGACATAAATCTCAAACTAAAAGAACATTTTGTTTTCTTTTTGCGTTTGGATAGAGTTAGATGAAAGAAAAAAATACTGGAAACATGTACTTATAGAAAAAGTCCCTTTATATCTACAGCTACAAAAATAACTTCTTTTCAACAAAATATTAAATTTAATTGCTTTGAAACATTATTTCATTTCAAAATTCGTTAAAATTCTTCATGATTTATTATGAATAACATGATAACTGTAAGATTATTTCATTATTTAAGAAAAATAAAACAAATCATATCTACATAAACAATACCGAATGATTTAAATCTAAGTAAATACAACAGTAATTGTGTACCATAAATTATGAAAATGTTGTTTGAAACTTTTGCAGAAAAAAGTATAAATTGAGTTTGAAACATTCGTTCAAATTCAATTCTGTTTTTATAATGTTTCTCCTGTTTATTATAATCAAAAAACATCTATTCAGTTAATGTGTGTTTGCGCGTTATACTTAAAAGACTTTATTTTTCACATTTATATTTTCATGAAATTCGTTAAATCTTGACTTAATTTTAACTAATTTAAATAGTTTCAGAATTTGAGAAAGTCGGATTCTTTTACAAGGGGAAATTAAAAATTAAATAATTTATAGCTAATTAATTTTAAATTTTCAGCTGGAGGGATAAAAAACAAGTCTCCGCGTGAAGTAAAGACAATAAAACATGCTAGCAAAAATGTTAAGATATTACAGGTTTTACCTACAAATCTCTGAAGTTGGAGAATCACCATCCTAAAATCGTCATAATCTAGATTTAGTTCCGAGTTGTATACATTTATTTATTTTATTTTATTGCAGGAAAATGGGCAATTTTCGGCATTTAACTCCTGATTTCGTCTCAGTTCTATATTAAACCAGAAAATGCAGAGCGGTTATAATTAAATTTCCCCAATACACAGTGTTTTCTTGACAAAAGCGGATAGTGCAAACCAAATTTGGTATATGAAATACACACGAGAAGTAATCAAGGTATTTTTTAAAAAAATGTCCACTATAGATGACGCTTTGCATGGGAAAAACTTAACATAGCAAATGTCTAAGACGAAATGACATTTGAGACAATCAGAACAAGATTTATAAGTATTAAAATGTATAAAATCGGAAAATAGCATAGGACATTCATTGATTCAAGAGAAAAAAATCCATGGGTCAAACTTCATGCGATTTCTGATTATAAAGCGATTTAGATATTCTGATTTATTGTGGAGGTGTTGCAACTTTGATTTATTTGAGCCCCATCATGGTTCGTGTTCTATACAAGATATATTAACGATCTGCTGTTGAACATTCTCCCCATTATCTTGAAAGTTTACAGGTGCATGGCGGTGGCCATATTGATCAACTTTCATTACATCGTCTTAACATGATTAACAACTCCTCCGCTTAATAGCATTGGGTCATAAACTGTACCTCAATTTCGCAAACTGGTCATTTTTGTTTTCATTCAGAGTAATTAATTTCCCTGCCTTTATATAATGTGATTTGATGATATCGTGTTTAAAAAGTAGACAATAAATATTTTAATAGTTTATACATTCCTTTTGGGTCACTTTCTTTATTAAAATTAAATTTTTCAATTTAAACCATTATCTAGTGGTAATTTCTGAGCTAAAACGTAATTTTTTAAAATTTCCTTGAACACATTTTGGTGTCTAATCTAAATTTCAAACTTGATGATCTCCTTCTCGTGGCTGGATACTTTTTATAGAGAAAGTTTAATTATAACTATACTGTACAAACATTTCACTTCCGTTTACTCCATATGTTTACATAAACAGTTTTAAAAAATAGATGTAAGCTGTTGTCTTGTGTTTTTATCCAGGGATACGTGTGAAATACAAGTAGAACAGAAACATACAATACAAACAGAAGAATATATAGACATTTATTACTGATGATGATGATCCCAGCATGTAACAAGAAGGGGTGTGCTGCTTTCCATTCGAGACGGGAATCCATTTAAGGCAAAAGTCTGACTTCTTTTCTTGAAGAAAATAAAACCGTATCTTACTCGGGATTCGAACCCGAACCCACTTGGTTACAAGACGAGGGTCATATCCACCATACTGGCTGGGCGGCGGATGGAAGCTTGCTGGAAGAAGAATCAATGCAAAAAAATAAATCATACTAATTGAATCAAAGTAAGATCATGCCTCATAAGTTAAGCTGTTTTTTTTTTTACCTTTATTAAAGTTATATAAAGCCAGTACTGTGATTTATTAATTTAGATGTATCATACTCCTAAAATTGAAGTAAAATTGCGTTAATAGTTTATTAAAGAAAAAAGTGTATAATATTGATCAATGTTAATATTACAGCTGTGTTTGTTTTGCTCATTCTTTAATATTCAATTTTACAACATTGGTATCGAAAACAATTTCAAGAACTTCATTTAATTATTGACTCACGTATTTTCTTTTAATTTCTAAATTTCCTTTAAGGAATTACTGGGAAAAAATAACGTGTTTATCATTTATTTATAACTCTCTGAATTTGTATGTGGTTAATCTTCTATACATTAACTATACATTAAAGTGTTATGAAAATGGACCATTGCTATTAAAATAATGCAAAAAATAATATAGCTCGTCTATCATTCAAACCTATGTATACATACATTATTGTAAATTACAAAATCAGGCCTATTTTAAACAGCTCTCATTAAAATATCATTATTTTTTTGAATTTAACACGAAATTTTCTTTCTACTATGATGATTATTTTAAATATCACAAAAAAAGTTAGCAAAATAGCAGTTATGAATTTTATACTACTTACTTTTAAATAGTTTCTCTGAATAGCACTACAAAATATAACGCATTTTGTGTTTTACTTAACTTAGAATTTCTTTTTTGAATTACTTATCCAAATAATAATTATAATTATATATGCTTTCATATCGGAAGTCAAATTAACACCTTCCTTTTCGTGTGGATAAATTATAATTCATTCCCTCATAAATCTGGTATACATTTGATCTAGGCAATTTCTCGCCAAATATTGCTCGATTGCTTGATCTAATATATGTATGTTAGTGGAGCGGAAAGGCTTTCAAATAGAGTTATCGAAGTTGGCAAAGAATCCGAAGTTGAAACTTCTGAGGAAGTTGAAGAGAAAGGTTTGGCAAGAAAAAATAAGAAACGCTTTCTGCCGAAAGAACCGCGTATCCCACAAATTATTTCTGTCACGACACTGTCACTTTGATGCCAGATGTACATCACCAATCTATTTTTCTAGACTAGTTCATGAATTAGAGATGGAGACATCCATGATACCGATAAATAAGCTTCCTCGACACTGAAAAAATAAATAACTAGATGAAAAGTTTTTCTTGCAAACAAGCAGAATAGTATTATGGTAACCATGTTTTCTTTCAAATTGGGAGAAATCGCTACGTCTAAAATATTATTCATTGTGAGGTTAACAAAAAATTTTTAACTTTTTTTAATGGTATTGTGTCTTCTAAATTTATACCTTACTAAAGAATTTTGTTCTCTTTTTTCTTCTTATCTTATTCTTTCATTCATAACTAATTATATGTATGAATTTTTTTAAATCCTTTCATTCATAACTAATTATATGTATGAATTTTTTAAATCTGATGAAATAGCGAAACATTTTATGAATAAATATTTGTCTTCATTTTATATGCATTAATTATTTCTTTATTCTTATGAATTCTTTCCGCATATCACGGCTAAAATTTTAAGACTATAATTTATACGTAATATATTTGCCTTAGTAAAAAACTTTTATTTTTTCATCCTAATGATGATAACTAGCTAGTGTTTTTTAATTATTTTTCATTAATGCAGATTAGATAAATACCGTTATAATAATAATTAAATAGTATTTTTTTTTAAAAAAGGAACATTTTTAAAAAATTTATTTAATAATTTTTAAAAATTTTATGATAATAATACAATTAATTTGATTAGTTAAAAATATTTATTGTCTATTGTTTGTCAAGGATGGTTTTGATATTAAATAATTCAATGTGATTAAATTTTAATTAAAGTAATTTATAAATAATTTCAGTTTTTAAATTAGTTTGAAATACAATTTCAAAATTCCTAAAACATAAAACTGAAAATATAACAGGGTGCCTTCTATTTTTATAATGTATACACAATTCTATGGTTGCTACACAGAATTATCGGATTAATTCGCTACTTGTTAAGAAAATTCTGAAGGTAGAAATTCGTTACACAATTATTACAACATTTTTTATCTTGAGTGTTGCTTTTCCTAGAAGACAGTTCTAATAAACAAAATATAGAATAAAACTGAAGGTGACTGGCTACCTACGGACCCAAAAATTTTATAAAAACAAATTTTTGAAACAAAATGAGTGTTTTTTGGAAGAAAAAAAACATGTAAATACATAAAAATTTTTAAATAAATATTGTACTTTTAGAAAAATTGGTTGTTTTCAAGGAAATTTTACTAAATTTTTACTAAAACGGGTAACACTGTACAAAAATTTCTAATACAATTATCATAATTTTCTTTCTACACAACATACATATTACGGTGTTCTTCAGAATGAACTAAAATCTAAGAGAAAAATTAAAATACAAAAAAATTACAGACAATTATACGTATCAATATGAAAATTTTGTTATTTTTAAAGTTTTTTCTTTCTAAAAACTACCCTAAATGAAAAAGTATATCTTTCGAAATATCTTTCGAAAACATAATTTTGAGAAAAACTCATTTAAAGTTTTATCTTACCACCCTTTTACATATAGAGTGATATTTTTTAAAATCATTATAACTTTATTTCTATTTCGCGTAAAGGAAAATGAAAAACTGTTTTGGAAAGATAAATGTTCAAACTTTAAGATTTTGAAGTAAAAAAATGCCTTATGTAGACGAAAAACGACATTTTTAAGGTAGGCAGTCACCTTAGGACATTAGACTGTGTATGTTAACATTAATTTTTTCTTTTGCACCTGGATTGAAGTAGCCTGATAAATGAGGTCGCACTTTTTGTAGCCAGCAATATTCGAACACAAATTCTACCAAGAACCATTCGATGCTATCGGGACCTATTCTTATAAGAATAAATTAATAAATAATACAATACTAAGATACAACGTTGTAAGACGTACACGTTTTAAATGAAGACGATCAAGAACCGCTTTTCCAAGAATAGGATAGGGCCCATGGTAGCTTAGTGGTCAAGATAACGGACTCTTGTCTGGCGTGTCATGAGTTCGAGCCTGGTGTGCTGAAGTCCCGCCATACAGAGAGGTCCGATGCACGTTAAATATATTGAGGCTCAAACGCCCTCTCGTTGGTGTGGTGGGGAAGTAAGGAAATGATGTGAAAGCTCAGGTTCGTCATTTGACCAAGGTTCGAAGTCCGTCACCAATAGCCCTCGAGTAGTAGAATAGTGCATGGGCCGTAGGTAACCTGGTGATTAGAGCATCGGACTCCAGACCGGAAGGTCTGGGTTCGATGTCCGATGCCACACGGAGTACGTGCTCGTTAAATCAGCGGATCCGAAAGTTTTGAGGGCTGACTCACGACTGCAGGGGACTTGAGAATATTTCCCTCCCCTCTAGTCCCATGGCAAAATTGTGGAGGTGGAGATAGTTGGTGTCACTATCTATCATCCCTTCAGGGAATTTCGCCAAGCTAATTCGTACTGTCACCTGTATGGTGCTCAAGGCCTAGGCCAACGACAGGCGTACTTCTTGCCACAATGAATTTCGTGGGACTCCTTCTGACTACGTCAGACAGGTGGCATTTGCCATAACAGAATAGTCTGACGTTAATATTCTCTCACTTACCCAAGAATAGAACAAAAAAAGATGCCGCGCCGACACCAAAGTGCCATCACATACTACCTAGCTTCAAAAAAAAAATTTCACATCTGGAAAATAAATTTATTGAATCGTTTTTTGTCACCTTATATTATTCCCATAAATTGAAGAGATGAAGTAGTCATAATTCGTAAACTCATGTGAAACAATGGAAATTGCGGCACTGGAAATCAAAACAGGTTTCTAAGTCTTCATTCGTTGTCATTACTTCATCATTTTATAGAACCAGATCTGATCTGTAACCGGATGTAATACTACGAGGTCCATCACCTTTAGCTCATTGTAAGCTTTTTAAACGACCCTAAGAGAATTTAACACCACTTTTTAAATATTACAAAGTATATTATAAACGGAATTTTTTTTTTTCATTCCTTTAATGAGAAATAAAATATTTTTAAAAATCGCTGGAAATAATTTGCGTGTTTTTATTTTTTTCGATGTTCTTTTTTGTCTTGATAGGAAATAAGTGTCCTTGAAGATAATTTTATAAAATAATTTTTTGGATTCCTAGAGTACAATTGATATAAATAACCAAGCTTTCTAAGATAAAGTTGTAAAAGTTATCAAATAAATATTTTGTTTCAAATGCTTGAATAAAAATATATTGAATGTTTGTTTTTTCCTTCATATTCCTTAAAGGGATTTATACATAATGTTGGGAAACTGGTATACATATATTGATATTTTTCTACAAATTGTAGTATAATATCTAAAGTTTGGAAATTTTAGAATTTCTTTAAGGTATCCGACTACGTTCGGAACCGTGATTTTGCAAAAGCGTATAAATGGATAGTATTTATGGTATTTAGGGTCACTTAGATTAGAAAAAGTATATAAAATTGTTTTAAAAATATTATTACAATTAAAAATTATTTACGTACAATATTTTGACAAAAAATGAACATAGAATGACCAATTTTAAAAATATTCTCCTTTTGTGAAAAATGCTTCTATTATAATAATATTTTGCCTGTATATAGCTCAGACCTCTGTACAGAGGCTCAACTAGAATTTTTGAAATATATAACTTAGAAGTGGATTTATCCATGTTTTACGCCAACAGAGAGGAGAATTTTTAAGAAAAAAACGCCGATAATTATTTCAATTGGTTGTAACTCTGAAAAGAATGCGAACTTTAAAAAAAAAAAAAATCAGACTCTCCGGAGAAGTCTTTACTTTATATAAGCAAAATATTATTATTTTAGAAGCATTTTTTATAAAAAGGGAACATTTTGAAAAAAGGTTATTCTAAGCTAATTTTTTGCCAAAATATTGTATTTAAATAAATTGTTTTTGTCAAAATGTCCTTAAAACAATTTTATACATGTATTCTAATCTAAGTGACACTAGATATTGTAACAATTATCCATTTATGCGCTTTTTTAAAATCACGGTTCCGAACGTAGTCGGATACCTTAATCGGAATTACTAATGAAAATACAGTTAAATCTCTTAAATATCAATAAAACTTGTTCGAGTTATAACGAGATATATTCAACACAGAATTCGAAACTTGAGTGTTCATGGTGTAGGGTTAAAATATCCTGAAGCAATAGCCTCTTCGAAAGGGGATGGATGATCTTACTGAAATATAACTTATTTTTCAACATAGTTTAAATACTATGAAAAGAGTTTTAATATAGAACTTTGACATGATAACTTAAAATTGTTTTATGTGCTGAAGAAACCACCACTAAAAAGTTTAAATTAGATTTTAAACATAAAGGATTAACTTCTATGTTATAAGAAAGAGAGAGAGAGAGAAAGCGATCATTTCCAATGTAAAGATTGAGTACTGTGATTTTAATTAAAATCTTTTAAATTTATAAGAAAGAGTTGATAATGGCTTCGGGATATACTCATTTTAGTTTCTGAAGATAATATTACACAGAGTCGATATCTATCTGCTATACTTAATTAGTGGGTTTTCAAATCGTTTCTGACAGACGTGAGTGCATAGTGATTGACACACTTTTTATTGTTCGGCATGAAAAGGAAATATATTCACGCTATGGATATTTGCATAGCTCAATTATTTATCTCGATTAGAAAACAAATTATATTAGATAAAAATTAGATGTTTCATTCATATATGTATTAATATTCAGTTGAACAGAATATTGCATATTATATCTATAATTATATAACAAAAGATAAATCTGAAAAGTCAAATTTAACAACAAAAGTAAACCACAGAACGTTCTCTTAAAAATAACCTTGAATAGAACAATTGTAGAAAATAATTTCCCCAATCTTTTTTATTAGTGTTGAAACATATATTTCCTTCTTTCTTTAATTGTGTTGTGTTTAACACATTAAGCCTACACCCCCCATTTTTTTTTTTTTTTTTTTGTCGACAGTAAAAGTAAAAAAAAATTATGTTTTTTATTCAGTTTATATTATTAAGTTGATTCTGAAAGTAAAAAGTCAGTTTGACCATCCATTGTTTCGCAATTTTAAAAAATTAAGAATTTCTAAAAATTTTTAAAAATTTTTAGTCATTAGATTATTGCAAACAAAAGTCAGTATGGATTTGAAAATCTATTAACTTTTCAATTTTCAATAATTCTTTTTCTAAGAAACCTGAGAGTTTTTAAAATAGTAAGATAGCATTTTTTTTAAAAAAAATAACTTGACACATCTCAGCCTTAAATCCGTACAACTTTTACAGAAAATATGTTTGGGAGTAGAAACAAAAAATTTCAATGCTCTATGATGAATAGAAAAAACGCCTTAGAGATTAGAAAACAGCTACATCTTCAACATTGTAAGTCTGAGAAAAACGCATTTAAAGTTTGTAAAGACATAAAAAAAAATTATAAGCTTTTCTTTTTAATATATTATTTTCCAATGTATATTCTACATTAAAATGCTATTTTAATTAAGTATGACTGAAGATAATTTTTTAATTCAAAAATATATTTTTGCATAGTATTGATAGCATTTGTTACGATGACAGTTTATTCAGCTTAATCTTAACCTAATATTTTCGCAAAAGTTTTGAAACTCAAACATTTATGAACAAAATAAGAATGAGGCTAACTTAAGCTAAAAAAAGCCAAGTTTGTTCATGAAAATTTAGTTTTTTTTTAGCTTTAAATCGGGCAATTTAGGAAGTTTTACCTCTTGTTGTGTACTACTTTAAAATACTAAAATATAGTACTACAATATGTTAAGTATAATTTAGTTTGGTACATCAAGGAAATATTCAGTTTTATCTGCAATATTTGAATTCAGAATACTTGTAATCGAAAGTCTAATTGCAGTATTAGCTGAGGACTGATTTTTAGATACATCATTTTCAGTAGTATTCCATCTCTTTGAAATATTGTTTCTCACAGCAACCTGAGAATGTTTTGGCTATGACATTTTCTCAACAGGAAAAAATTAATGATGAAGCTTCTAAGTTATATAAATTATTTTTTAAAGTAAAAATTGGTCTTGAAGTCTATTTTAATTAATTAATTATGAGAATTCAAAAACCTCAAAACATAATCAAGCAGAAATTATTTTAGTAATGAAAATTAGATTTAACAAACATTTCACGTTGATTGTGCTCAAAATTAGTTTTAATTAATTCAATTTAAGGGTAAGAAAATTGCTTTAAAATATAACCGGAACCAAAAGCATAGGTCAGAAAACTTCAAATATCTTAAACACTAATTTGTTAACAGATCTGAAATTTGGTGGCAAGCTTCTCAATGTTGGAGCCACAAGGCCACACATAAAAAAAAAAAAAAAAAAAAAAAAAAAAAAAAAAATCCGTAAATATGAAATTTGTAGAGTACTGTGCACTCTTAAAAATTTTCTCGTTCAATAACTTTTCAGCTTATTTGAAACTTAGATAATTCATTAGTAATGTAAATTCTAATGCTAATTTGCTTCTATGAACTTTCAAGTTAATAAAACCTTTCTTAGGAAAAAAATAAAAAACAATATTTTATTGGAGATTTATTCCGTAATTTTACAAGTGCAATTCCAAGGAGAGCACTTATTTTTATTTCACTTATTAAAAGTACCACACTATGTTATGCTAATACTTATATATCCAATTGAATCTAAAGCACGAATTTTCAGTATTCCTGTAAACTTACCGTGGTTAGAACATTACAAGCTTGAGTTCTATTATGTCACAGAGATACCAATTTTAAGAATCTAAAAGCTCATTTAAAAAATCATGTTATATTCAACTTTTTCAAATGAAGCTAGAATATTTCTGTAAAAAAAGTTGATATTTATATATAGTCAACGTAATATCTATATTATTATGTATGTATAAATTATTTTCTTCAAACAAATATTTATAAATAAAGTACAAGGTTTTCAAACCTTTTTTTGAAAAAAAATTATGTAGAACTCTCAAAGTTTTAATTTTAATATGTAAACTGTGGTCCTCATACTCGCATATGTTATATCCATAAATGAAATATTTATTTGTTGGATATTAAAATATAATAATTAAACAGCTAAATAATTCTTCAGTAAAATATTTTAGATTATCAAAAGATATTAATTACATAATTCCGATATAATTGATAGTCTTTTTCTAAATTAGTTGGTGCTAAAAAAATAATTTTTTGAAAAATTTGCAGACAAAATTTTAACAAGAATTTTCTTTGGTGAAAAAATCTTTTTTTTCTCATTCTCTAAATAATGTTTCAGAAAATACAAATACCTTTTAACCGCAAATTTTTAATCTTTAACCGCAACTTCCTGTGATACAAATTTATTTTTATATTATTTTAAAATTGTTTTATTAATAATATTTTATCATGAGACCCATAATTTAAATTATGGTTTTTCCAAAATTGTTATTTCTTCTTCATGGACTCTTTCATAACTTGTATGACCCCTTTGGGAGTGTATGTGGATATGTAAAAAATTATAAATACTTTTCAGACGATAAAATGGAACATGTGTTATTAAAATTAAGCTGTTTGACAGTCTTATATCTTGATACAAACATCTATTATACCGTATTTACTCGAATCTAAGCCGTCATCAATTCTAAGCCGCACCTCCAATTTTTTACTCGTTTTTAAGAAAAAATAAAAAAATTGTGAAAAAGTCTGATCGATATCCAATACTTAAAAAAATAAAAATAAGTAAAAAAACTTTTTAAGGGGGTACATATAATTTAATTTACTAGTATTAAAACTTTCAAATGCATACATGAACCTATAATTACTCTAACCGTCAATATCATGTTTCCAAAATTAATAGTCACTCCAATTGTCCCCGCTAACTTCGAAATTGGTGCCGGCGTCACCATTTTCTCAGATGGTATTGTCTTCCGAGCCATCCAATGCATTTGTACTGCAACACTTTTTTTAAAAAAAGAATGTATTACAGAAGAATGTAAAAGAACCATTAAAAAAAAGTCTGTTGGACATTTACAAGCGAAAGTTATATCATTTTGTTTATGCCATCGGTGTATATTTGTTTCATCCGTGTCAAATTTTCAGTGGTCGCTGTTCGGTTTCCATGTTTTTCTGCGTATAAAAAATTGCCTCCTGTTTCATACTTGAGTCATAGTTAATTCGTCGTGATGCTATTACGAATATCTTTGATATTTAGAAGATTAAAAGAAAGTGTATACTAATAATTTCCTAAATATGAGCAGACAACGATGTTTAGGATAGACTGGATACTGCAGATAAACTGCAGAAGTCATTGATGCAAAGCATGGGCAGCAACATTTTTCCTATTAAAAGAGATGGCAATTCAATTTTTCCTATCGAACAATTGTTTTGCCTTCGATTCTTAGCAGCACCCGGTTTTCAACAGCATTAATACTGGAAAAATAATGCAGCGTAGATTCAAGTAAATACGGTTACAATTTTCATTACTGTGTAATAAACTTTTTATCTCTTCGTATGTTTGCGTCTCTTTCATTTTACTCAGAATTTTTTTTTTAATTATTTGACTGCATAAATTATTTTTCAATAGTTTATCTTTTTTTTATTAATTAATAACTTTTGCTCTTCTGCTTAACTAACCCGACTGTATTAGAATCATAATTTAAATTGAGTGAAAGTTCACATGGATCTAAACAAAGCCTAAGTCAATGCAGTTGGTTCAATGTATTATGATATAACTATTTTGTATATATGGTCAAGTTATATTAAACAAATGTTTCGGTTTAAAAAAAAAGGCTTCCAATTTTTTACCGATTTTATAGAAGCTGTATCCCCTTAATTTCCCCTTAACACCTGCTTTGATATACATATAATTATTTTTTCTGTTCCATATACAGAAGAAACATTTTAGATTAACTCTATTACAATATGTAAGGCTGGTTATAAATAACCACAATCGATTTACATCATTCAATGGACAAAAATGCCTATTACTTCTAGTCTAGTTGAATATTAAGATATTAAGCAAATAAACCGGTCAATTCAATCATCAGACCTCTATTTTATCAAGTATTTATGGGATAAAAATAGTTGATTGTCCTGTCTTCCTGCTGATTCATAAATGAGCTATGACGAGGGCTGAGACATATATGGCTTTTGCTCCTACGGAGATATGACAACAACATTGACATGAGAGATTAAAAAAATATAAAGGGTATAGTTAATACTTTTAGAGCATATTCCGCATTAAAATCTATTAAGATAATTAGTTTTTACCAAGCCACATTCGCATTGCTTTAGAATTTTGTAGATTGCTTTTTAACTATTTAAGAGTGGTTCATTTTATTTGGTTAATGAAAGAATGTTTTCAAAACTTGATGTAATTTCTGTCGAGAATATTGGAAAACAAACATCATTGACGTAAATATACACTTATTCTACATGGAATAAGAACAATACAAATAAACTTAATTTTTAGTTAATACAAAATATGTTCGTTGCATACGTTTTGCAAAAGAAAATTAAAATATTCAGAAAAAAGAAATGTGTATTGTAACAGAATCATTGAATATTTAAACTGAAAATTATCACAATTATGAGCAAAATCAAATTTTGCGAGTTTTCAAAATGTAGGTCAATAGATTTCGTTGTTAGAATAAATTTTTCCTTTCTTGTTGCTTTTCGCAAGGGTGATAAAAATAACATCAAATTGTGACACCAACAAAGTAGAGAATTGCCATTTTGCTCACATAGCTGACATCAAACTCTATACATGCATTAAAATCAAACAATAAAAAATGCTCCAATAATCTTGAGAAAAATGAAATACTCTCTCATCTGATTTTACTGCACTTAACAAAACATCTAATTAGATTTCACTTTGACAAATGATACTATGTTTGATATGATGAATAATCCCGGCAGAAAGCTCTTTTTTCATACAGTATTCAAAATTTCAGTATATTTTTTGGATGTTTGAATTAAAAATCTGAATAAACATGATAACATGACAGGAATTTATCAATTAAATTTGGATTTATACAAAACCAAATAAATTAGAATTGTTACAAGAAAAAATTATTTAAGTGCAATTTTTTGGCAAAAAATGAACCACAGAATGACCAATTTTCAAAATATTCTCCTTTTGTGAAAAATGCTTCTATTATAATAATATTTTGCCTGTATATAGTTCAGGCCTCTCTACAGAGGCTCAATTAGAATTTTTGAAAACTTCACATTATTTTCAGAGTTATTATCAATTGAAATAATTACCAGTGTTTTTTTTCTTTTTTTTTGTTAACATTTTTTTACACTGAAGCCTTAAATTAATAAATCCACTTCGATATTACGTTTCAAAAAGGTTTTGTGGAGAAACTTGAGCTATATATAGACAAATATTATTATTAAAGAAGCATTTTTCACAAAAGAAGAATGTTTTGAAAGTATGTTATTCTTCCTTATTTTTTAGCGAAAAAATAACATTTGAATAATTTTTTCTTGTAACTATTGTATATGCAGTCTTAAAACAGTTCTATATGAATATTCTTATTTAAGTGATTCTAAATATGATAAAAAATTATTCCTTCATACGCTTTTTCAAAATCACGGTTCCGAAATTTTTTGTGGATACTTTAAGATCTCCCCACAAATCGTTTTACCAAAATCATGCAATGTATTTTAGCTCCCATCTATTTCTTGTTAAAGTAACTAAAAGTATTTTACTTAAACCTATTTCATTAATAATAAATAAATAAATAAACTGAAGCAGATTGTAACTTTGAATCATAACACCTAAGCTGTGCATGGCGTATTTCGAAACATTTTCAATCAGATAAATAATATCCCTGTAGAATTTGAAACACGAAGAAGAAAGAACATGTATACTAATTTCGTCAATTCTCCTATAACAATTACTCTAATTAGTGACAAATAAGAAAAGCAGTTTGTTTTATTATTGAGATAATTTATTGACCCCCGCGGGGTAGTTTTACCCCATAAATCTAAAAACCCATTAAAATTCTTCAAAAAGCAACATGTTACTTAACTTTCTTAACTTTATTGAGTTACGTAAAGTAATTATCGTAATGTGTTTAACTCGCCTACCATTAATAAATGACATGTCACAGAAAAATTTTATAGTTTCTCTAATATTCATCGAACATTAATTGGATGTTTACGGGAATCCGATGCATATTTCGCCTCTTTATATGAATGCAAAACGTGCGTTGTGAAGAACACAGTAAACTCAATAATACAGATGTAAAGATTTAACAGACCATTTATAAAATAATAATAAATATAATATTTTTCAGAACTTTCCAATTTGAAACTTTACGATTAAGTTAATCGATTAAAGCGTTTCAAATCAAGTTTAATGGTACATACTTTCTCTCTCAAAAAGCTATTTTAACTAAATTTTTCCCATATATTTCTGAATTGAATTTTTTAAGATAAATTTTTGTACGAAAGGTGTTTTTCATTTGAAATGCTTGTAGATGACTTTAACCTTGACTTCTTTTTTCAAGGGTCAGTACTCATTTTGTTCGTTTCTCTTTTTGGTTTATTTATTTGGCGCTATTCGGTTGAGCGAGTTCGTTATGGAAATGTGAGAGAAAGTTCGAGTACAATAGACTAAAATTTGTCCTGAAATTGTGTTTCACGTGTAACATTGACATAGAAAATACTTATACAGACAAAATCATTATTTAAATAATCAACTATTTTATTTTTTTCATACTGTATTTCTTTGGTAATATGTATTGTTATATGCATATATATTATTCATATGCATATGGAATCTGAACTGTAGAAGACAGTGGATGCAGTCTCGAACTTCATTACCCTTGACATTGCAGTCAAGTCACAAGTTCGAGTCCATGTTCCATAAAACAAATCATCTGTCATACTGAGTAATAGAAACTATATTAATCGGAATTTAACTTCTACAATTATATTATATATACATATAAAATCGTTCTTATAGTTTCTTTTAATTTATAATAGTGTAAAATGCATGAAGTTATGTGTTATATGCATAATAGTTTGAATAGTGAAACAAAAGTAAAAAAAAATGAACTACTTTTATATGAAACCAAAAAAAAATTAATTTTAATATTATCCTTTTCAAATTAATAGACATTAATCAGCAGAAAAAGATTAAAATGAGATTCTTTTACATTACATTTAACAAATTAATAGTCCATAAAAGTTCTGAAAACGAAGCAATGTAATTATTTTCATCACTAATCACTATATAATTTTTTATTTCACACCCATTAAAATTATTTTTTATTTTTCTAAAAATATATTGTATGGTATAGGTCAACTAAGTTATGTATGTATGTATATGTATATGTGTGTATCTGTGTGTGTCTATCTATTTATTTATTATAATAAAATAAATGTAAAAATAACAATTTTCCCACAAAAGAAAGAATGGAAAAATTATGGAATCGAAAACCAAGAGCAACAAACCAAAATATAAGTAAATATAAATAAAATGTCAATTGATCTAAAAAAAAACTACTATGTTTTTTAAAACTGTCACCAACTTAGGGAGGAGAAATATGGTTACGCTTGCTTTCTGGAGTCGCAACCTTCCGCTTCAGCGGGAAAGGTATATAATAATGCAAGAAAAATTGAAGGAAAAAGTTTGAAAGTATGAAAAATGATTTAAGCCTAACTATAGCACGAGTAAACTCACATTAATTACTCAAATAAACGATTAATTTAAAAATAGAAACTGTTTTAAAATTGGTCAAAGCAACAAAATGATATACACAACGTTTCACAGTTAAAAATTTGAATTATGTAAAGTTAATTGTAACTTTTTTAAATCACTTCTTCGCTATAAAATTTAAATCTAAATTTAACCTTTATAATTGTCTTTAATCCCTTATTTTCTGGGAGAATAAAATGTTTTTAAGGTAGTTGTTTTTTATTTGCTATCACTATTATAAAAATACGAGTTAACCGAATGGTCAGAAATTTAAAGAGATGTGTATGTTTAAGAAAAACATTCCAAAGTGTTTTTATATATTTTGACAGGAAACACGGTGCACGCAATGAATATGCATATCGAAAAAAATTTACCACACATATATACAAATTCTTTCTGTTTCTTTAAAATTATACATTTTAAATAAACTATTTCAACTCGCAGAGACTTTTGTTTAAAATAAAGGTAAATGATAACAAAAAACGAGCAAATAATAAAATATACCTTATTTCAACTAAGAACGATGTTGGGAACTAAAAAAAATGTGTTCAAAAATTTCAACTCCAACATAGGGCTCTAAGTATATCTTTTTAGATAAAAGAGTCAAATATGTTGTTTTATTTAATTGTTTTAAAAATTTGCCAAAACTAAGCATTGTGTGTGAAATCAGTGTAAGCAAACTTAACCTGAATTAATGTAGTAGCTGAACTAAAACAATTAGAAAATACTTATTGCAGACCGACATAATGAAATAATGAACTAGCGATGCAGCACATTTACTACAGACTTCCGGGAAGTGAAAACACAATGGCTTTCCTAGTCTTATTGAATATTTTACAAGCTATTTTATTCGAACTATATGAAAGCGACAAATTATAAATAAAGAAGAAAAATTCTTTTTCAATCTAAATGTACAGTTCATTGAATCAAAAAAACTGTGAAGTTTGATTTAAAACATACAAAAATAAATAAATAATACTATTAATGTAGAAAATTCAAATAAAACATTAAGAGCCACCATTTTCTCGTTCCATTCTGAGTAATTTGTCCCTTTTTTTATCCTTCAATTTCCGTCTTGTTTTTAATACATATCCCCATTGTTTATCGAAATTCGTCCACCATCTTAGTTCAGTTCTAAAGGATTAACAAAATATATTCAAAAGTGTTTCTTTCACTATGCCGCCACAAAAAATATTAGAATTCTTTGTCATCTTTTAGTTTCCCTAGTTTCAGAGTATTCGGTACATTTATTTCCATTACGCCTCATTTACATTCCTTTATGGCTGTATATACGTAGCTCTTCCAAAATTAGCTAAACATAAAAACATCAAAAAGAAACAAAACGAAAAAACTTTTTTCCATAATTAATTACTCGTGACTAGGTACTTTTCATTCAAAGAGGAAATACATGGTCGATTATAGAATGTCGCCGAATTAACAGAATCAGGCGATTATCTTCAATAAATACGAAGTCTCAGAAAAGCCTTAAGTAAATATTTAGCAAAAATTTAGTTGAAGAACACATCAATTAAAACTTGGGGAAATTACTTTTCCTAACTAGATTAAAAGAGAAGATAATCTTAGAGACATCATATATTCAATTATTTGTTTCATAATATTTGAATTTCTTTATACACTGATTGTGAGAAAAACGCAATTTAACTCTCAAACTTTTTCATGAGACATAATACAACATAATTTCGTAAAAAATATTTTAAGTCCAGTGAAGAGCTCTTTAATTTTAATTTAACATTTTTTGAGAACAAAGAAAAGTAAAGAAGTAATTATTACAAATCCAGTATGAAGACCTTTAAATTAGAATTGCCTTGTAATGTAACTAATTTACTATTGAATTTATATTTCGCTTTAAATCCTCAGATACCTTTCTGAAATTAAAAGGTGTACATGACCAACGAAAATGTAACCGGCGTACGTTTTATACAATATTCTCCTTTTTACTTTAAATAAGCGTATAGAAAAATGCATAAAACGTAATGATTAATTAGTTTTATTTCACAAAATTAACTGGTGTTTTTTATTTTGCTGAATTTTTAAAAATTTACGCTCGTATTTAAAAGTACGAGCATCAAAATATTAACTT
>BMAV01003409.1:69760-84130 GCA_019973955.1 Trichonephila inaurata madagascariensis
ATATTTCTATTTTATTATGTTGCTTCTGTTTTTAAACATACTTAGAACAGTATTGCATTGCAGCTGCCCTCCGCAGCATCACGCTTCATTCCTATAACTTTATCGCGCTGCTTATTGCTACAGCTAGGCATATTTGATCATTGCATTATTAAATTATCTATGTTTGTATACATGAAAAAAATGATGAAAACTATAATAATTCATATTCCGTTTTAAATTTCCACTCCCCAAATCTAATATATAGCTGGATTATAATGTTTTGCCGAAGTGGCCCGCAAGGTCATTTGGGTTAACCACCCCTGGTTTAGAGCAACAAACCAATCCCGTGGGAAACAGCGACTTCCACATTCAGTCTTTATTGATAAAAATCTTAGTTCACATTTTTTACAGAAGTACACGGTAAATTTGTTTTATAGAAAGGGTGAATGCAAGGACGTCTTAAGGCATGAGCCAACTGGGCCCGATCCCAGGACTTCGACCTCAATGGGTGTCTCGTCTCGTTCTCGACAGCCTTAATAAGATCATGATTCAAATAATTTCAATGCTGAAATGATTTTTCCGGTTATATTTTCCGAAAAACTGGGGATTTCGGACGATGTGTTAACTGGCTAAACATGACGACTGCCCTCCATAGAAAGGTCTAAGCGTACCACCATACACTTTCATTACTTATTCAGTCAAAAGGCAGCAGTCGGTCGAGCCGGTTGTAAGCCATGCACATTTATTAGTCTTGGGTTATTGTTTGTACAAGTATTTGACAAAGTGTGCTATGTACTGTCTGCTTTGAAGGGTCATAGGTGGGGCCAACATTTGTGTAGGGGACCAGGGCCTCAAGAAGAGTCTTAATACGTCCCTGTATAAACCAAATAAGTTTCAGTCCCTGATCCTTACCATATTTTAATTACATATGAATATATCTTTTCATTTATAATGTAATATAATGAGCGTGTTTTGTGCCTAAATAAATTAATCGTTATTTGTAAAATTTTTAATTTTGTTTTCAGCTATTTGTATTTGCCTCTCATTTCAGATGTATTTAAATTGTGCAGTCTAACAACGGGAGGAGCTAAGTCACTTCTGGACTGCAGTGGAAAATCGAGAACGTTGTAAAAAATATGAAAAAAAAAAAAAAAAATTCTACGCAAATTGACCAAATTTAAAATTTGAAGTATCATCGCGAATAGGTATATATATTCAGAATAATGAAATGTACAGTTTTTCTGCTTTTAAAGTTGTGAAATATTTTCAAGTATACTCTATGGTACTAAAAAGTACCAATTTAATTTAATAGTTCTAGTTAACGATATATTTTTTAAATTTTGTATTGTTGTTTGTATGGATATTCTAATATTTTATGATGCAATTAAAACAGTTTTAAAGATATTCATAATTGGGGGTCATAAAGGGTTAATTTGAAAAGTATTTAAGTGACACTTTCATACAGTGATTAAAATAAAAAACCCTCTTGGTGGCTTTTAAGATGTAAGTAAGGCATGGACTTATGGGTCACATTCAAATTGCATAAAAAAATAGTCAAAACCTGAACTTTATGTGCGTGTAGGACATTTTGTTTAAATAATACTGCACAACTCATGCAACGAGCAATGATGGGATAAGTAAATTAGGTTATTTATGGATAAATGGAAGCAATACCAATTAAAAAAATTCTTGTGGACTTTAACACATCGAAACTTTGGAAGAGAGTTGTTGTGCAATTGCTTTTTTAACAGAAAAGTCGAAGATCAGTCTTTATTGAATCTCATCTAATCGTTAAAAAAGCACAGTTTTTTTTTTTTTATTACGCCCGCCAACGGCCTCTCGGACATACGGTGTATTGCAGTCCAATATAAAGCAGATATTGCCCTGGAAGGAGGGAGAACTCCACAATTGTCTTGCGAGAGAACATGAAGAAGAGAGGGGCAATCGGATAGATGGTCCCCAGTCATTGGCACAGATTTACAGAGAGGGCAGAGCGGTGAATCAGCCAGGCTAATCTTAAACAGATGGGCTTGCAGGTAATCATGTCCGGTGATGATTCTGAAACATGCCACACCCTCCACCCTAGGTAGGGCAGAAAGCTGAGCACGTCTTTGTCCATTGAGCAGACGAGACAAAGATTTGCCAAGTCTGTAAAAGTAGAAATTCTCTTCAATCGAAATTTGTCCCTGAGAAGTCGCTTGGTGTTTCAAAGAGGCATCAGAAGACAAGGTGGATGCAGTGTCGAAGCCTCTTTGGTCAACTTGTCGGCTTGTTCCATATTTCTGTGTCTCATAGGTAACCATGTAATGGATTTATGTAATAAATGCTATAGTTGCGAACAATTTTGAAGCAGCTGGTAACTAATGTTAGGCCGAATTCAAACATGCTGATGGCTCATCTCGATAAAATGTTTGAAAATTAACAAGAATTCATTAAATACTGCAGACCTTTACATTTTTTTGCACAAAAATCACAACTCTTTATTGTAATAATGAAAATTTCTGATTTATTAAAAAAATTTTTGCTAATATTATATTTTTTATTTTGAAAAATATGAATAGTAAAATTTTTTTTAAAGTATCTGATTGTTATTTACTGTAAATAAAAAAATGCTGAGTTGAATTTGGGACAATAATGTGAATTATGCAATGCAAACCCAAACAATATTATCCATTAAAAACTGACAACTTTTTTTATTTCCTCTCGCAATACTTAAAATATTTTTCCCCCCAAACAGTAAATTATTGCATGAGAAAAGCTTTGTTAATAAATTTTTTTTATTCTCAGCTCTTTCTAGTAATTAAATGATTATCCTGAAATCAAAGTATCACAATTTTTTAAATGTAACTTAAATGACTCCTTGTCAAAATAAATTGAATGAACAACACAAGAAAAACACTATAAAGAGAAATTTATTATTTTCTCAAGAAAAAATCACTATCATATAATACATTTGTAATATATATTCTTTTATTTCACAGAGAGGGTTTTAATGATCCATTAAATTTGACAAACAAAATTTTCTCTCATTCCCCATGGTCACAAATTTTGAAAATCTAATTGAATAAATTTATTTAAAGATGTTCAATGTTTATAAAAATGTAAAACATCAAACACAGAAAAGACTCCAATTAAGTTATTGGGTATAGCTGAATTAAATGCTATATTTTAGTACCAGCTTCTGTGACAAAATTATAAACTGGCATGATAACATATTTGGAGCTTGAAAACATTGCACCCCATGACAATAGAATATCATGAGAGCAAAAAGGTCTAAGTTAATCAGTTCATTTAATTTGAGCACTAAATGAATAAGCCTCAAATGGGGCTTGGAAGTTTACGAGTTAGCACAAGTTGTTTTGTGAATAGCAGTTTTTGCAACAAAAAACTCTTCTGTTATTTATTATTTAGTAAATAATTTGTGTATCTCTGTGTGTTACCATGACAACTGCTGTTTTTATTCATTGTAAAAACCCGGAAACTTACAATAATATAATTTGATAAAACTTGTCTAACTTTCTGGTAATTAAATAATTATTCTGAAATAAAAATATCAAAATTCTTTAAATGTAACTGAAATGACTCCTTGTCAAAACAAATTGAATGAATAATACAAGAAAAACACTATAAACAGAAATTTATTATTTTCTCAAGTAATAATCACTATCATATAATATATTTGTAATGTATATTCTATTTACATATTTTAAGTTTATTTTTATAAAATTATTTACACAGAAGACTTACTTATACTTACAAAGAAATCATATCACAATAAATCTTTCCTATCACAAATTTCTTGCTACAAAGCATAACAATTAACAAATTCATGAAACATGAAGAAAAAGGTTCAAATATTTAAATGGTTGGAATATAATGGCAGTTTATTCAATTTCATGACTAGATACACTTAGTATGACAATACTAATACATCAGACCAATTTATTTTTAAAATGTTAAAATATCTTCATATAGAATTTTACTGAACAATATAAAGTTTTAAACATTTAACATACACATCACCAAACTTTTTCATAAAAAATATTATTCCATTGATTCTAAAATAATATAACAAAAAATAAAAAGGGAAAATGTCTTAATTATGGAGACCTAATATTTTATTTACATATAATAGACCAAAATGTTTGGTATGTATTGATTATTCATAAAATTTTCATTTGAGCATTAAATCACAATGTAAGTATAGTTTTATAATAATATTAATGACTCTTTTGTGAACAAGATAATAAATTCAATAATACAATTTTTGAATATTTAAAACATATTTAATTTTAAATATTTTGTGAACAGTCAAGTTTTCTCTATAATTTTAAACAACCATTTTTTTTAAATGATTGTATTTTAATAAGAAAAGTAATTCACAAAGGTGAAGGGAAATAATAATGTACAGCTTCTGCTACATTTAAGAATACATTAGGGAAGAGAGAGATTATAGGGAGAGGGGAAATACTTATATATTAAATTAGATGAAATCATGAATTTATTTATTTTTGTATACTAATGACACAAAATAAAAATAATAATTATAAATAGACAAGAGTTGAAAATAGAGAATTCCCTATTTCTGAATGTATGGAAAAATTAAGGGAGAGCGGGTATATTGCAATGTTTTCTACATGAAGCAAAAAAGTTTTTCTCTTAACAATTTTTTTAAAAAAATTCTTATTATTTTAAAATAAAATATAAAAACTGACCTTTATATATATATATAACAGACAGTATTATTAATTTACATTTAAAACATCATATGAACATTTTTATTATAAGGTTAACCTTCATATTTAATAAACTAAAAACTTAATTTTTATTTGGACAAAAAAAAAAAAATGTCATTTCAAAGTAACACTCTAAGGTCTCCACAAAACAAATGAATGAAAATCAATGAATTACAAAATTAGTATATAAATGTAAAAGTACATTTGGCACAAACATATGAACACACGGTACAAATTAAAAGTATATAGTAGATATAAATAATAAATATCAATTGCATATTTTGTTCAACAAAAGAATTTGATTAATCTCAGAATTCATCATCAAATACTTTTTTATGGCTGACACATGAGAGTTTTACATATGTTCATGTATAATTATGTTACAAAAGCTCTTTGAAATGAACAAAATTAAGGCTGTGTACCGTTAAAAATCATATTTGTATATAAATAATGTATTAACACTAAAAAAAACTTTTCAATGCAGACAAGCTGCTGTTTTAATACTGTTATTTGAAGGTCAAATAACAGTAAATCAGTTTCAATATTATAAGATGTAATGATGAGTTATGCAAGAGTAACAACAAAAAAATAAACCTACTCTTCGAAAGAACTATTTTGAGCTATGAAAACTATACAGCAAACAAATAATAATCATCATAATTAAAATGCCTATTATTGAATAAAGACACTGCACTGTACATTTAAGAGTGTTTAGTATTTTAAAAGTTCTTGCAAATAGCAAAAGTATATAGATCTATGTAGATAAATAAATATTTTCTTCAAGCCATATAAAAATATTCGCTACACATTTTAAGTCGCTCTGCATTTTCTTCACAGATATTAAATCACTGTGTGTAATTATATCTAGTAACTAGTCAAACTTTATATAAAACAATCTTTAATGTAGCTAACATACTATAATTGTTAATAAAATAATATAAATTCCTTATATTTATTGCAGTCAGTAAAAAAAATATCCTACATTCTTAAATCTAAATTGAAATGAGAGGCAATTCATGAGTGTCAATTAAGGCTCGTTGCTTACATGTAGTGGGGAATGTTAAGAGTAGAATTAGTTTAATTTTGTAATATATATTCATTGCATAAGTAAAAAAAAATTATTATTAAGTAATATAAATAAATAAAACATTTAAAAGTGGACAATGTTCTTATAAAAATCACACTAACATATTATTCATAATAACAGTAATAATTCTAAGTTGCAACATATGGAATATATACACATACAATCTATGAAATTGAGCAATAGCATAAAATTTGTGCAAAACATGAAATATGTGCAATATAATGTGTTAATTAGCTTAGTTAAAATTTTCAATAGCAAAAAGTTTTAGAGTAATAAAGTTAAATAAAAATATTAAAGTATGCAACTTACACATCTAATGGAATTTGGTTAAATTACAAGGAAAAGGTCTTTTTAAGTCCTTGGGCAATTACAAGGCATTAAAAATAATCGAAAACTTTTTTTAAAAACACCATTAAAATTACTATTATCATTATTTTGCACTTCTGAATACTGTATAATGAATACCATGAATAGAAACTGAAGTTTCTATATTAAAGAAAGTCAAAACAGGCACATAATTAGTATAATGTATAAAATGTAAAAGAATAAATGTCCAAAGCAATAACAATAAACATTCACAGATTAAGTACTACTTCTATAAAATTAAAATAAAAGGATAAATTAATAAACAAATAAATACTTTATAATTTTTAATAATCACACAATAATAAATACAAAAAAATTATTCAAAGAGTAATTAAAACTACACAATTCTGAATTATTTTAAAATAAGTCAAAATAAACATTTGGCACAAAAAAAAGTTTATTCATTGTCATCCTGAGAATGGAGGCAAGCTAAACAAAATCCTTCATGAGAACAAGCAGTATGATACGAGTGACCTAAGAGATTTAAAAGAAAAAACAAAAACCACTTTAGATACCTCAATTAAACTAAATTATTTTATAGTAGACTTATAATACAAGACAAAATATAATAAATAAGATAAAATGAATGATGTTATGAATGATAAGATAAAATATTTTTACGTGAATTAAAATATTTCCCAAATCTAATTTACTTCTTTTTGTGACATTTATTTATATAGACTAAGACAAAGCATATTGGAAAATGATATTTTATAAAAGTTAAACATTTACACCAAACTTTTTATGTAACATTGGTGATACTTTTATGCATCATTTTTCTATAAATACTAATGATACTGAATCATAACTAATTGAAATATATATATCAAAGAAAGGTGGGAGAAGAACAAATTAATAAAATGATACAAAAAAGTTTAACTATTTATAAACTACATTAATAGAGAGGCATTATATTCATAACTAACACTACTTGCCTCAAAAGCAAAAAATAAATATGGTAACATATTGCAACATTTATATAAGAAAAACATAAAACAATTTTTTTCAAGTTTCACATTAATACTCACCACATCTATATACTGTTATACCACCTTGAGAAGGTGATAAATGAGAAGTTAATGGCATTTTACAGATTTTACAAACAGATTTTAAGGAAATTTTTACACCCCAGTGACTTGTAGGTTCTTCTAAATAGGAGCAACCAGCTTTTGCAAAATCTGTATCCTGAGAAAATAAGGCAAAATAGTTCATGAGAGAAGTGATGTGAAACAAAAGCAATGCAGCTTTTTAAAAAATACATTAAAAACTGCTTAAAATTAAAATATTTTACAATCAAATAAGCCCTTTTTAATTTTGAAAAGAATATAAATATAATTAAATATGATATGGATCATTACTCCTTTTATGTGCCTTTCAGCAATATTATAAAAGTAATGAAATATTTCACTAGGCAAAGAATTCATAGATTATTTTTTTAAGAATGAAAACCACATTTTATTAGTTCAAAACAGGTGAAATAAACCTTGCTTGTACAAATAATAGTGCTTCTGAACTAGAAAATTACATTCAACAATATTTCAGAAACAGTAATCTATTATTTGCCCTTCATAAAAACTTTTCATTAATGCATTTTATTATTAAATGTATTAGTAAAATAATATGATTACAAAGGAGTTTCCTCTTTCAAACACACTACTTTTAAGTACTCATTACCAAAGATCACTACATAGATATTTTATTTAAAACAGTGGTGCAACAGCCCATAAGGGTCAAGGCCTACTGTGCCCATCTCAGTACACACGACCTTGGGCCCTGAGGTGCATGAGCAGAAATTCAGGTCAGGTGGTCAGTCTGATGTGAAACCACAGGTGTTAAGTTCCCAAACTAGTTTGGTACTCATTTATCGACCCTTGGAAGGGATGAAAGGCTGAGTCGACCTTGCCAAGCTCAGGGTTTGAACCTCAGACCTGTGGTAAGGAAGCACTCCCACTCGGCCACTGGGCTTTAATACATAGATATTACAATATTATTAATATTTTATAGTAGCAAAAAATTGGAGAAAAGTTTTTACCTCTGATGTCTGGGATGCGAAAGCCCCAGGTTTTTCTTTCTCCTTTTGAAAAACTAAGCGCGCCTACAAAAATGAATGGATAGTTAAACAAATAGAACAAAAAAGGTTAGATAACAATTTCAAATAAAAAACAATACAATACCTCTGGAGATAAAGTTTGTAGTTTACGAGACCACAAATAACTTCCAACAGTAGTCAAAGTCCTGTGAATTAAGGCACTAGAAAAAGAAAATTAAATAAACTCTTATTTCTTGAGTATATAATTTGATAAAATATTTAGCAAAATATAGATAGAAGTGAATAAATAATTTATTGAGCACAATCAATTATTTCACTTCTTTAACAAAATCACATACATAAATGAGAAATTAGCTTGAATTTTTGTAGACAAAAATCGTACAAAAGGTATGATTAACACTAAGTAAGAAGTAAAACATAAAACAAAGTACCTCTGTTGCTTATTCATTAAGTACGATTTCATTAGTGATCTGTAAAATTCTGATGAGAAAGCTCCATTTGGGATTTCTAGAGTTTGCAAGATTCCTAATACTTTGATGGAGTCAAGATGTAATAAGGCAACCCTGCATATAGTTTCCCATTGTAGTGAAACTTCCCAGGTTTTAGCAGGATTTGAGGGGTGGAGGAATTCTGTACATATATTGTATTGTTTGCTACATGTCAAACATGTCACCATTCCAGAAACAGCAGAAGATTGTGCATACAGAATCAAAAACTCTTTCCATTCTTCCAAACTTGAAGGCAAGTAACCTTTTAAAAAGTAAATGTCACAGACAATATAATAAATAAACTGCAATTGAAAGAAATTCTCTCAAATTACAAGCAACATGAAATATTACTGAATTTTAGGATATCATGTAATAAAAATCACTAACAAGGAAGAAGGTGGGTCAAATAATGCATAATTTGCATAAGAAAAAAGACAGGCAGCCAAACATGATAAAATAAATCATATGATTTTTCAGTAATCAGAAATGAAACTAATTTCATAATTGATAATGAAAATAAATAAATAAATAAATTTAAAAAAAAGCCTATGCAATTGAATGCAAAATTTGTTATTTTTAGACAAAGATAAATTTCATCAACAGAAGTCCAAATAATTTAAATAAAATTAATATCAAAAATTAACTATAAGCAGAGCCAAGAAATAGTTTTAAATGAAAAATCAAATGTTAATTGGATAGAAAAATTATTAACACCTTAAAATGCTTTGAAAAGATACAAATAAAGATAGTTAAAAAAATACATTGTCTACTGTAATATCCTAAAATGTATTTGTTAGATACATACCTAACTGATTTTCAGCATCTAAAAGACTAACATCAGCTAAATGAATAATTGCCTTTCTATGAATATCCTTTAACTCTAGTTTCTTCAACATAAGTAAATAACCAGGCCAAAAACTAAAAAAAAAAAATTATTTCATTAATTTTACTTTAACTTTCTAAGTCATTTTTAAAAAAAAAAAAACAATAGATAAATAAGCTTTTGAAAATAGGTAACTCACCCACAGGAAAAACATCTCTCTTTGAATTCTTCTTCCATATCTTTTGTGGTAGATAATATATGCAATAATAAATCAGAATATTTCCAAAGAAAAACATGTGATCCAGGCCTGAAACAAATGTGTGCATATACAATTTTACTATTTAAAATAGATGCGATTAAAATTGCATAGTAATCAAAATTGCAATACGATAAAAAACAAAAACATTATGGATACCATAAAAAAAGGCTAGCTTTAGTTGATAGAGACATTAGTACCTTTAAGCTAATATTAAAATAAACGAATTTATTTTATGGATCACTATTTAAAAAGAGGGAGGGGGGAGGGATTTTACAATTTTTCCTGTGTAAATTACAATATTATTTAAAGAAAGCTAAATTCATTTAGTTATTTCTTATGAGCATATAGCTAAAATCTCCAACAATGTATAACACACAAACAAAAGGAAATTAAAATAGTATTTCTGATAATAAAATTTTATAAAAATATCCCACATAGAGAAACAAAATATTTACATTTGAAATTAATTCAATTATTAAAATACTGCTTATTTATTATATGGGGAAAAAATGTAACAAAATTCAGTTAGGAATATTCTTCTTGGATTTCATAATGTAGTTGTTGGTTTAAACACTTAAGCTGAATTCACACCAAGGCGTACAAACATCGAGTGTCAAGCGTCTAGCCAATCTGAGACTTCATCTCGGGCGAAATGAAGTCTCTGATTGGCTAGATGCTTGACATTTGACGTTTGTACGCCTTGGTGTGAATTCAGCTTTAGGCAAATAAATATAATGAATTGATAATACAACACAAAATATGAAACATTATTAACCTAAATAATCAAACATATGAACCTCGGCCATCCGCAACTGCATTTCAGATTTTGCACAGTTTCAGCTTCAATGTGTAGGACTCCATTAATCCACTCCAAACGGACTTCCTGAAGATGTAATAACTTATCCAAAACTTTTGGCCTAAGATAAAAAATAATTATTAAACATATGCTAATATGCATTAAATAAATCAAAACATTAACAATTTTTATTACAGAAGCATCAGTAAGTATCAATGAAAAGTATTACCTTTGTAGTTCAGGAAGGCAATTTAAAACACGAGAAACATATTCAAGAAAAGGTCTTGGATGAGAATCACATGATTTTGATAAATATAAAACATCTAAGGCAGTAATATGATAGCTTCTCTGTAAGCACAGATCAACACCTCTACTTGAATTCACTTTAAAAATCCTAATAAACAATATATAAAAAATGTAAGTCAATTCCTACTTAGGTCAACAAAGAGAAATTTTATTTTAGTTATGTTTTATTAAATAGTCACAATTAATATAAATATGTATATACATATGACAGAATCACAATATTAATTGACAAAATAGAAAGTAATTTTCCTTTCTATATATAAATGTTGGACTATTTTTTTTGTTACTATTTATTCATTAATTAAATTTAATTACTCTAATAAGATAGTAAAAAATCACATTCTCAGAAATTAGGCCATCCCAGATGAAATTCAAACCCATGACCTTTGAATTAGAAGTCCAACACGCAATCCATTGTGCTACAGGAACACAATGAATGATCTATCTTTCTACATATGCTGTTGGACTATTATTTTTGTTTGCTACTATTTATATTCCTTTTTTTAATTTAATTAATGAATTAATATTTGAAAAAAACTATATTAACATCAAGTGTCATCCACTACAAGTTTAAAAAAAATGTTTTTGAACTTGAATGGATGAATAGAAAGTATTTTTAAGGATTGGAAATTAGAACAAGATATATATATATATTGGGAGATAGTGAACTAATAGTAGGAATTGAAAAAGAATAATTACAAGTTTTATTAATAAAAAAATACTTTTCTTGATATCAAAAATTTACACACTACAATAACTATACCTTAATTCACAACCACTTAAAACCAGTTTTATACAGCTTTAATGACGAAAGCAAAATCAAATAAAAAGGTTTTAATGATACATAACAAAAAATTTGAATGCAGTACACTTAAATAATGGAAAATGAATTACTATCACTATATTCATACTAATGCAATACTAATTTGTATAAAAAATACATTATTTTTGATATTTAGACTGTCATTCAGAAAACAAATGTTAAAGAAAGTAAATATACCATAGATTAAAAATCAATTTGTTTCACAATTGTAAATAAAACACAGACTGAAAAAATATCAACTTTTTAGTTACACTCACTTTAAAAGATGAGAAATTAGAATTGGACCAAAGAAACTCCTTTCAAGACAGTTAGCTGCAGCTTCAACTTGTTCAGCAGTAAGCTTACGAGTGAATTCATCTGGACCATTTAATAATGCAACTCCAGACAGCATTACAGTCCAAGTTTTACTACAAGGCTCATTGAGAACATTCATATATTCTCTAAGTCTTTGAACATCAAAGAAATGGAAATAATTCTGAAGGAAAGAAGCCAACTCAAAGTCATCAGAATTTAGATCTTTTAATTTATTACTGTCTTTTTTAGAGCTATCACCATTGGATGATAAATCTCCATCAGCTACTTTACTTCCTGGATCACTAGTTTGATTGCATAAAGGCTTTTTCTGAACAATTTTGTCACTGGCAGTATGAGTAGATAAATGTGATCTATGAAAAGACTGAGCACTTTCCGAGTGCTTTAAAGCACTCATAGTTTTAGGATTATCAGATAATTCATGGCAAGAGAATGATGATATATCATGCTCTTTTCTATCACTAGTTTTCTGAAGCTCTTCAATTTTTTCTTTCACTTTTAAAATGGCAGACTGTGCTTTTCTGACTTCACTAATGTTTCCCAGGATTTTCAATTGAAAACACATCATTGCTAATTCAGACATCATTCGATGATCTTCGGAGGGCAGCCTAAATGGATTGTAAACAAAAACAAAATCTTCTAAATTAACTAATTTCCCAAGGATGCTTTCTGTTCTAAGAGTGCTAGAGTCAGAAATTTCAACATTGAGCGAATGAGTGGATTCTAAATGTTTATCATCTTCATATGATTTTGAATCTGATACGGAAGGATCTTCCTGGTCTAGGCGATCACTGATTTCACAGTTTTCACTAGGAGATGACTCTTGACTAGTTACTTGACTACAAATGCTTCTTAAAGTGTCATCATCTTTATATGAATGACTTCCAGGATTTTGATAATTTTGAAGAAATGTCAAAACTGCCTGAATGACATTCATCTGAGTGGAATGAAGCACATTTACCCATTTTTCTAAATTTATGGACACTTTTTCTTTATCACATAGTACATTCAAATCTCTAGTTAACAGCCTATAAAAAGAGGGGAAAAATGCAGTTAATAAAACTAGATAAAATATTAAAATAAATTACATATCATTAAAAATTTCAAAAAATAAAACTTTTTAACGAAGCATAATTTTTTGATAACTGTACAATTGCCACAAAACCGATTGCATATTTTAAGAAGGCAGAAAACAATACAGAAGTTGAGGAGTTTCAAAATATCTCAAAAAAGAATCTTGTACTAATTATATTCTTATTGCAATACATATTGAACTAGTAGTTATCGACTCACCATGTACTTTTTGATATTTCAATCAATTCATTTAGATCAATAGCAGGTAGAAAAGACCAGAATTGTCTTTCAATAGAATGAAATTCAGATGAACTCTTTTCTGTTTCCATTTCTATAAAAGAAAAAAAAATTAACAGAAATATCCAATAAAGGCAAACAAATGCATATTATACAGATAGAACAGAACTATTAAGCAGTAATAACGATTTCCCACCTTTATTTAATAATTAAGAATAATAATTTTTTATATATTATAGTATATATTACTTCAAAATTTCAAATTACATATGCATTTTTTTGCTGAATAAGTATGTTAGATAGTAATGTAACATATTAAATAAAAATGTGGAGAAACTAAGAATATGTACTTATTGCAGCATAAATCATTTTCTAGATATAACAGTAGATCCAAAATAATGAACAACATAAGAAATTCAGTGTTTGTGAACACCTATATGGTACTATTAATTAAATCTCAAATTTACTTTTTATTCACCATTTCTCTTATTTGTTTGTAACTTTAAATAGTATTCAATTTGTATTCATGGTTTAACAATTTATTTATATGACATCAATAGTGTAATTCAAAACATTGATGATCTACAGAAAAAAATTTGAAACACAGTCTTTTAGATTTCTCTCTTACTTCAATTATTAACATAATATTTTTATTTAAAAAATGAAGGACTTTTAACAATTTTAAAGAAAGTAAACTGAAGTAAGTAGTAGTTATGAAACCTGCAGCCTTATGGAAAAATAACCTTGAAATGCTAACAGTGTAATCACTCAGGATTCTAAAATTTATCACATAGTGATTTTAGCATTTGAAGAGCATGCATTGGAATGCATACATGTTCTAATCAATCTTCCTGATACATACACACACAAAAAAAAGCCTTCAGAAAAATAAAAAAATCTTGTTTAATAAGTTAAAATCTATGCTGAAGATTCAGCCAAAAGGAAAAGATACATTTTTTACAAAAGATTTTTTGCGATCATGATCTGGACACTGCGTTGTAATACCCTTAAGATACAATTAAACAGTTACCAGC
>BMAV01003409.1:84530-110957 GCA_019973955.1 Trichonephila inaurata madagascariensis
AGTTCTGAATATGTTGATAAGTTTTAACATTATATTTCCAAAATGCTTGTTTCCTGATGGCATATTTTAACATATGCATTTCTGAGGTAAAGAACAGTACACTTAAAACAATTTTATTGCATTTCCTTTAGGCTTTAATGTTATTAGTTTTTATAATTTCATAATAATTTTTCTCTTTTATTGTTTCTCAGACTATTTTTCACACTGCAAATTTTTTTGTAACATTTCTTTTAAATGCTTTTCCAAAATTAAATCATAGTTTAAAAATAATATCTGAATATTATGTCAATTATATAAAACTGATAACTTACAAATGATACAGTAAATTATAAGGGAAATTCTACATATACAATATTGATCACTGAGCTTCTATTACAAAATTTAATAATAAAAACAAGTATTAAACTCAATAAGCAAGATTTAAAAGAATTTGGAGTGGAAATCTACATAACTTTTTGGTATCAAAATCTAGTGTCTTAGAGTAAGTTACCATAAAATATCAATACACATAAAATGCTTCAGCAGGAAAAATTAAATAATACAAGCTATTTAATTTTCTAAAAGCTGTTTATAAAAATTATAACAATATGCACAGAATTTTATTTATTTTTCTAGTAATATAACTATATTAAAAGAATAAGAATAATGCATAATAAAAGATATTCACAGGATTTCATTAATTATTTCCATGCTATCTTTAATTATGCCTTTTGTATTTCCTTTTATCATCGTAATCTAATATGAAGTGCATGCCAGATATTTAACCATCTGAATGTGTTCCAAAAATAGATAATGCCGTATACAGGTTAAAAAAAGCAGTATTTATAAATAATTTGCATAGTACTTTTAGATCACAGAAAAAGAAAAAAAGTTTTTTGATAAATTAACAATGTAGAATAAAAAGTTCACTACCAGAATGAGATCCAGGGGATGTTGGCTGTGCATTTTCAGAACCCTTAGGCTTCACATCCAATAGTTCAGGTTTTGCATCTTGCATTATCCTTTGTTCTAAGCCTTTTAAATTTCTCATTATGATATTTTTTCCAGTAGAAAATTTACTGGCCAAACTGGAAGGGAAAAACATCAAGACAAATTTTAGTTAAAGAAAATATATTATAAAAAAAGTTTTATAGTACATTTTAAATTATATTTATGCATGGATCATGAGAAATAACACTTAATATAAGAGACTAATTGATAAAGTTTCTTTTTTAAAAAAAAAAAAAATTTAATACATAGAAAAAGAAAATTCATGAAAGTTAAAAAAAATCTTTAATTTTAAAAATATGCATTAATCTGATAATTTTCAAATATATAACACAAAACTAAAATGTATTATTTAGAAGAATGTTATATATCAAAAAATCAAACTATACCTAAGGTATTTACAAAAAAATCAGAACAATAAAGTAATGTATATGCGAAAAGTAATGGCAAGAATTTTGTTTTAGAGCAATAAATTTGAGATATTTTTACAGAAGGTGTTCTTAATCCATGAGACAAATCAATTTACACAGATATCTGACGTATGTATAATTACACAGATATCTGAGGTATCTACATTTTCATTTATTCTATTATAATTAAATCTTGTAATATAAATTCACAGTCTACAACATTTCAATACAGCTTCTGTAAAAAAACATGAACGTTTAAATTCAAGTTTCAGCACAAAATTAATAAAAAAGTCTTTAATATTTTACAAGTCAAATTGTGTACACCAATAAATCATCAATGCAAAACAAAAGAGAAATATACATATAAAAATTTGCAAAATATGAAATCATGAAATTGAGGAGGGTGGGGAGTAATATTAAATGAACCATACCTCTCTTTTATATTTTGGAAGTCAGCTTCAGAACCAAAAAGATGAGACATATCTAAATTAGGCATCATCATCATTGATCCATATAATCCCATACTTGTATATTTATATTCATCATATAAGCTTTCTGGACATTCATACTGAGGAGAAAAAACTGAATCACTCCCGTTATGCACTCCATTTACTATTTCATCTACTATATGTTTTGGTGAAGTTGTTGCATCATCAGAATTAATAGAAACATTACTTTTGAAAGAAACTCTTTTCTCATCAGCACTTCCTCGTTTTGATAAATCATGTAAATTGAGGCTGAAACTGGGAATTGTGTTCGAACTATTATTATTACATGTATCACCATTAACAGCAGGTAAAGTTTTATTTTCTTCAGAGGTTATGGAATTTAGAGTATTGTTAGAATCATCTATCCCATTTTTATTCATCTCCAGAGGAATAACTCCATTGATATTAGATTCATTTTGATTTCGATTATTGTGCATATGATTCCAAGATTGCCAATTTTCTTTACTGTGAGTATCTTTGAACGAAGGACTACTCTGAGATCCATCACTCATTTCTGACAGTCTACCAGAGGTACCTGAGTCAGTGCTGTCAGGAGTTTTTACAGTTCCTAATTTAACTTTTGAATCTCGTATGGTAACGGACCTTTGACTCTTTGGACTGTATGATGTGCGGTCACTCGATCTTGATGGACTGGAATGAGGAGATCGACTATTATGTCGATACACTGGTGATGCAGAACGCCATCTACTCAGACAAACAGGAGAAGAAGCTTCATCATCACCATCTCTAATCAGTTTATTAACAACATAAATTCCAGAATTGAGTCGAACCGGTTCAGACATTGCTGAACTTGAGCGACTAGATTGTGACAGTTTATCAGGACTTAAACCTAAACCATTCAGAACAGATGTAAGACCAGAAAATAAGTAAGATTTTCCCATTTCAGAAGCCTTTTGTAGCATGTCAATAATAAAAGATGAAGGTACATAAAAATTTAACCTCGATGAACATAATGATGACTTTTTAAGTAGAAGTAGCTGTGCTCCATGAATAGCAAGTCCCTGTTGATACAATCGGCCAATACCTTGTTCTACTGTCATTAAAGTAAATTTACAAAACCTCCCATCCAAAAAATGCACAAATACATCAGTCTTGAGACATTTGGCATCTTTAACACCTGAAAAAAATATGTAATTTGCATTTTGATATTTGAAACACTGTTAAAAAAGCAGTAGTGTATTTGAAAAATAGCTAAACAAATTTAATGCTTTTTTGCTTGTGAAAATGTAACTTTCCTAAATACATTTTGCAAGTGGAAAATGAGCCGGAGAAAAACACATACAGATATGATAATGCAAAAATATATTTAATTTCTTAAATATATAAGCGACTAAACATCATTGATATATATTTCTATTGAATAAAAATAAAGTAATCAAGGCACATATAAAAGTTTAGAACTCAAATTGGGAAATTAGGCATATTTTATTGAAAATTTAACAAAACAGTCAAGCTTAATTAAATTAATAACTAAGATAGCCTTTAAAAAATAATTTAATTTTTAAATAAAATATTAGTAAAATAATATTTTTAACTTTTTCAATTATTTTTATTAGTCGATATTTTTGATTTGAATGATGATTTTGTTAATAAAATCATAAAAATTATGAAACACAGTCATATTTATTTATTTTCTTTTAAGAAGAAACAGTAGAAGCAATTAACGTAATGCATATTATTATTTTAAAAAAAATGTAGATTAATATGAAGATATTTTAAAAATATTAACATCCAAATAAAATTACAACTAAAATTTTAAAAATTACTTTATAATTTAAATCAAATAATTTGTAATAAAAATATTTAAATAAAATATAAACCTTTTATATCATCATTCCACAGAATAACTTCAGCCCGTTTTGGATCAAAAACAAAAACTTTTTGATTACTCCAAGTAAATACAAAAGGTGAATCTTCAGTACTACAAAGAGAATAATAAATAAAATATTTTTATTCATTTTCAAAGAAAATAGACTAGAATTTCAAGCTAGAAAAATTTCCCATAACTACCGTATTTGAATCTACGCCACTCTTCTCAGCCACACCCCAAATTTTTAACAAGATTTTGTGAAAAATGAAAAATAGTTCAAATGGGATTTTAACCATTTTAATTAGCTAATCAATTTTATGAAATTAAAATGAGAACTAAGAAGTGACTAATTAGTTACTTGAGAAATGTTATCAACTCTTAAATACATACATGAACCTGTAATTGCTCTAATTGCCCAAATGTTTCTCCTTTTGATTCTAAGCCACATTCATTTTCAGTAGCATTAACAAGTGCGGCTTAGATTCAAATAAATACAGTAATTTAAAAATCACATTTTTCAGAGTTGAATAAAATTATTCCTTTTAAATTCTGCTAAGTTATACCTTTATTTAAATAACAATAATAAAATCTTTTAACATCTTGAATATAATTTTTAAAAATTTCTAATGAAAAGATTAATTTATCTTAGAACTTTTAATTTATAAAGAGATGTGTAAAGTCTTATATTTTATTAATGTACAAATAAAATGATAGAATTATATTACACCTAATTGTTACATATGAAATTCTAATAAATGAATTAATTATAATAATATCTATTTAAAAGTGAGGTTCTTCCAGAAAATAAAGGTTATTCAACTATACAAAATGAAAATGAAAATTTTTATTAGAAAAAATAATTTTGTTACTTGAAGCTTCCTTTACTTCTCTACTTAAATCACCACTTTATTTAAATATTTGTCATATCTACTCACAAGCTCAAGAATTTCCATGCTATACTTCCCAGAGGAATTGTGGTTCTTCATGACAATGCCCGAACTCACATTGCTGCTGAAACTCAAAAAATTGATGGATCAATTTGGATGGGAAATCTTTGATCACCCACTTTTTTTGTCCAGACTTTGCTGCTACTGGTTGCTTTCTTTTCCCTCAGCTGAAAGTTACTAAGCAGTAAATGTTACGGAAGTGATAAAAAATTTGAGAATGCAGCAAACAGCTGGTTTAATACACTGGCAGCAGAAGAACATAACATGGGAATTTTATAAAGCTAGTGAACAAATATGAAAATATTTAAATGCAAGAAATGATTTATAGAGAAGTGATGAAAGCTTCTGACATATTATACAGTTCTTCTCACTGTAGAATTGTGTTCTTCCTTTATTTAAGTGAATAGTCTTTATTTTCCGGATGACTCGTGTATATATATATATATATACACAGTGGCACACACAAGGGAAGGGTCCTGGGGGTCCAGACCCTCGAGCAAGCCCTCAATTTTTTCTCCGACTGATTATAATTCTAAGTATATAGAACATAAAATTTAATTAAATATTTGTTATTAATGATTAATTTTATTAATTAATGCTAATTATATAATCTATAATTAGTTTTTTACTGTGTTTTGTTCCCGAAAATCGACAAAATCAAAAGGAGCATGATACAAGAATGGTGAACTTTCGACCCGGGACCCCCCCCGAAAAATTCCTGTGTGCGTTACTGTATATATATATATATATATATACATATATATTAACATATTATATATATATAATATGTAATATATATATATAATATTAACATATTATATATATATATACATATATATTAACATATATATATATATATGTTAAACATTTAAATGAAAACAGCAATAAACATTTATTTATAAAGTATACATAAAAAAAAAAATACCCTGGCCACAATAAAAGAAGTTTTTGAAAATTAGTTGCCTGAGGTTTGTAATCATCCTCTCCATCTTCCATATTAATTTCATTCCTTAAAAGAAAGAAGAAAATACACATTTTGAAGTATAAAATTTTTTTAGTTTTTATATTTAAATTTTAATAATACAAACAAAATCTTCAAAAGAATTGCTGCAGCAAATTAGCTTTTCTTCAAAAAAAAAAAAAAAAAAGCACAGCTAATAAAATACATTAATTTTTAGAAATATAAAAATCAATGGAAGTAATATAATTAAAGCAATGTTATGCAAAGAAAAAATAAATTTGATTCAAAAGCTTACTCCTACATATTTAAAAAGTAATAGTCTAACACACAAGCTGAAGCCATAGAAAACTAAAATCTGTCAAACAATAGATTTCATATTATTTATATATTTTAAGACAATCTTTATACAACATACTTGAAAGCAGATTTTATTTTTATATTTACTAGTCTATAATTATTTGAAGAATATAAAAAATGAGTTTCTGAAGAAAATCACTAAAACCTTTAAGAATATAATAATTGAAAGTGGCATGAGTCATTGATAAATACCTCAAAGGAGGGAAAAAAAATTCACTAATAGGTTTGTCCCAAACAAATGCAGATTTATTTTAAAAATTAATAGCAATATTTTTAAAAAAACGCTTTTATAACATTGTGCAAAGTAGAATTTTTTTTAAATCAAAAATCTGAAGGTAAGAATGAATACAACAAAAACATTTTAGTAACTACAAATAATATTAACAACTTAGGCTCCCATGAATTTTACAAAAAAAATAATATATTCCTAACCATTTATTAAATATGTTAATATATCATAAATAAAATTAAAATTCAATGTTTAAAAGCAAAATTATTTAACGGTATTTTTATAATTTTGTTTTGATCTTCAGACTTAATAATAAAAGTTTCTACTCCTCACATGGTCTAATAAAAGTATATTTTTTTTCAGAATTATTTGTTATTAATTATTATTTTCTATAATTTCCAGTTTTAACAATATACTTCATATTTCATCACTGTAATTAATATAGAATCTTGTAATCTATTTGACAGAGAAATGTTTCGATTATATCTTTAAAAAGAAAAACATCTGAACTTTTGCATTTTACTTTCAATTGAAAATTTTCTACCAGACAGTGTGCTGCCTCTTATGAAATCAAAATATAATTAAAATTAATAGATTAAATGATAATTTCTGTAAAATTTAAAATATTATATAATGTTAGGTGGGGAAAACAACACAAAATTAAAAGAACTTTGCACATCAGAAAGTAAGTAAAAAATTCATTATGAAACTTCATCCTTACAAACTTTATATAGAACTTACATAAAAATATGCAAATGATTAATTTAATAGTATAATGAATAAATAATATATATCATAATAATGAATTAAAAAAATCATTCAAAATGCAGCAAGATTTTCATGAGGTACAGTAAAATATTCCATAACAATATTTGAATATATATTGCTTGGATTTCTATATTTACTTTCAGGAAAAATTTATAAAGATTTTTCCATTTATTTTTGAACATTATAGAAAAATTTAAGTAATTGCATTGAGTATATTACATAATGCATTTAGCTAATAAAGAAAAGAAATAAACTGTGTAAAATGAAATAAAGTATTGTTTATGAATTTTGGTTTTCAGATAGGATGTTTTAATAAAGGTTTTATGCACACCAAATTGAAAATTACCTAAAAGTGTATAGCTTCTCTGGTTTTATAGCTAAAGCTGTCTTAAACTGATGAGTACAGCACACATTTCCTTTGATATCAACCTACAAAAAGTTTATGCAGATATACATACATTTTGTCCACATAAAAAAGCTTGATATTTAAAAGTGATCAATGGAATTTCAAATATGTATTTTGAATTTTCTCTGGTAAAGATTTTACCAAAACATTATGAACTTACTCCCTGGTAATAACATTGTACTGTGGATTTACAACTTTACTAATACAAAATTTATATTTTAAAGAGTGATACAAAAAGCCTGAATGAAAGAAAAGGAGATTTTATTAAAGTATCAGTTCTTTTTGTGACAATTTTGAAAAATATTTTTGGAAATAAAATAAGCAATGTTTAGCATCAAATATAATAAAATAAAGTAGATTAAATTTAATTCATTCAGTTGCATGAGATAGAAAAGAATATCCCAAGGGAAAAAAAAAAGAACTTCGCCAAAATCAAACAAGTAAATTTTAATAGTAAAACGACATTTACTAATAATTTTGCACAAAACATTTTATCTATTGAATTTCAATCTTTTTTTAAATTTATTATTAATATTTGACCAAAGAAAAAGTACAACTAATGAACAGTGAAAATATATAATTTTGCACACACATCACCTGAGAAATCAAATGCATAATTCTCACCTCCCATAGTCTTGAGCCTGGACGAGCAGAATATATTGTACAAGGATCAACAGATCGTATTCCAGGATAAAAACATGCTCCATATTCACCATCTCTTAATTTTTTCCCAATAGTTAAAAACTGTTCCCTAAAATACAAAGTCAAAAGAGGTAATTAAAAAAGTGTAAAGCTAATTATTTCTATTTCTTTCCATCTATTATAAGCCATTACATTAACTACTAATTCCTTTTTTCAGACCATTATTTTGTTGACAACAAATAATGCAAATGTTTGCATTATCTTCATCATACTCATCTGTGAATTTGATAAAGTGAGTAACAAAAACTTTATACAGTTAACATGTAAAAAATGTTAGAAATTAATATTCTTTGGAGAAAATATTATACATTTTGTTTTTATCACTCCACAGATTTGAACAAAATGACGTGCTATTTAAAAAAAAAAAGAAGAAAGAAATATTTATTAAAAATACAAAATTAAGCATTCATTAAAAATAGGAATCACAAAACAAAAAAATTGAGATACATCTTATTTTTAAGGATATTTTTAACTTAGTGGAGGATTGTCAGTACATAAGTTTATGCCATTGGTTAAGCAAAAGGTTTGAAACTTTTTTTTATTACATTGAGGAAGAGGCTGTATAGGTCATTTCCCAGCAAGCAGACCAAAACAAACTAGCCTTTGCAGGAAAGTTGTCAGAAGAAAAATTAGTTTCTTTTGGCTAGGTATGCACAAACTGTTAGATGAATAAAATTCATAGCTTCTCCTTTAGGATACAGATGGCAGTCAGGAGTGTTTTTCACACCAATTTGGTGCAGATGTTCCTGAAGAAAGTCATGACTAGTCAAAGTTCTAAAAATAGCAGAGAAGATTTGTCTCGGAAGATTAATTGAGATTGGACTATGGAGCAGGGTCTCCCAGATCTTTCCCCTAGCATCATCTTCTTGAATTCAACAAATGTATTTTCTCATGAATCTGGAGATATTTGAGAAAGACTGGCTGCATGACAAGCCACTAGAAGGCTGAGGGAGATTGTAGCAATGCTTTGTCAGAGAGTACACCTTCTTGTTGCATGGGATTCCACAATGGCTAGAGATTCATTAGAAGACTATAGTCCAATCAGTACTATTTATTTTCTGAATTTTTTTCCACACATCCTCCACCTCTATTGAGTTGCTATTGAATAAGGAGCAGAGAGTGAGGATTGCAGAGTGAGAATCCACACACACAAGGAAAACAGTCTTTCTGTAAGTGAATAAATTGTTCAAGTGGCATACTGCTTGTCTCACAGTCTCTATCTCTGCATCAAAGTTTGCAGTGCAAAAGCCTGCTGTGAAAGAGCCTTCAAAAAGGTTTTCACAATAGAAGCCATCCATCACTGAGCCACACATCCTTTGGGTATAAAGTCATAATGGTTTGAAGAGTGTAGGCACAAAGGGCAGCAGGAAGAGCATTGGTCTTTTTCTCTGGAAAATTAAATGATAAATTTAAAGTAGGAAGTCTGAAGGTGGGAGGAAAACTCTCTCTAAGGCTAAGAGGCCAGCGAGGAAAATTCATCCTTATATTGTATTTATTCAGTAGGTTCTCAGATTTCGAATAGAAAGAATGGTGTAATTTAAGTCGTTTTTGAGGGGGAATATATTGTTGCCACAGTCTCATGAACTTTTCAAATTGCTTGAGTTGTTTTTTTTTCTTCCTAACCCTAAGGGGCTCAATATGTCTGTATTTCAAGGGTGTAATGGCAGTGGAAAAGGCAGAGAGAGGGCTTTATTTTGAATCTTGTCTATTACATCATCGCAACTTTTAGATGCTGTGGTAAGAACATCAGGAGATGATTCCCAAGTGACCTCAACCAAACTTTCGAAAAGGCGCCCCCCCCCCGTGTGTTTGCATTTTCCTCTGCATGTCCTCTCCAAGATAGCCTGTTGTCAAAAGTGGCACCAAGATAACTAAAATGATCTTCCCTAATGAGGTCAAGGTCCATATATTTGATGGATGTTGGGCATTTCTTAGTTGACACAGTAAAAAGTAGGTACACGTTTTTTTCGGTCTTCACATTCATTTGATTCTCTCTGCACCACTTTTCCAATATTTTCATTGCAGGGTTAATATTTTTGTTAGCAATATCAATATTTTGGTCAATTGAAAAGATGACAATATCATCTGCAAACGCTAGGCATTGGATGCCATGAGTGTTCGAAAGTTTTTCAATTAAATCATTAATCATAATGTTAAACAGAAAACAGCTAGTGACTGCACCCTGTGGTAAGTCATTTCTCAATTAAATAAATTTAAAAGGCTGGTTTTATTTAACCTTTGCTTGTCTCTGGCACAAGAAGGATTTGATCCATTTGTACATACATCTGCAGATTCCCATATTCACCAACTTTTAGATGAGTTTCTTAATCCAAAAGTATCGAAAGCATGTTTTAAGTCAACATATACAGTCAAAATAGATTTTTTTCAGTGAAAACCATCTTTTATTGATTGTGAAAGAAAGGCTGATTGTTTAATTGTGTTTCTTTTGTTCCAAAAGAAAGCCTGAAAATTTGGAATTTTTTATAAGTTTCAAAAAAGTAGTTTAACCGATTAACAATTATTCTTTCCATCATCTCCAATCAGAAGGTACACTTGCCTTCCAGATGAAGTGTAGTAGGGTCAGTTTGGCTTTTTTACTTATGAAGATCGGAATATCATCTGGGCCTGCACTTTTACCCCTCTTTGTTTCCTCCATTGCTTTCAGTAATTCAAGATAAGTAAATCTCAGGAGCCTCAGGGAAGTTAGGGCTAATAAGTTTATTTCTGGGTAATCTACAGATAGATGCATAATGTTTAGCCAATGCCAAATCTTTGTCACAATTGGTAGAGAAATGTTTACTGTTTTTTTTTTTTTTTTTTTGGATAGGGATTCATTCCTTAAGGTTGATAGGAATCGGCGAGCATGTACACTATTACGTCGAGATTTGCATCAAATTCTTTAAAACAAACTCTTTTTTCAAGTGTAGTGGCTTCTTTTAAAATAACTTGTGCTTGTTGTAATGCAACATTGTCAACAGTATCACCCATAAGCTCAGCTTTAATACATGCATTGTATCTCCTTGACTTGAGATTAGCCAGTTCCATTGTCGAAAAGAAAAAAAAGGTTTGAAACTGAGAAACAAGAAATGCAATGCAACAAATTACCCACAACTGCAGATATACTTAAAAAATATTAATTGAATAAAAAAGAAAATGAAAATTATCAAAATTTATTTATATTATATACATATCTAATACTACAAGAGATATGTGGGTTTTTTTGTTAATTCTTACAAATAACAAAAATTAATACTGTAAGTGGGTTTCTTCTTGCAGCATTTTATAAGAGGCATTTGAATGAAAACATATTTTTAAAAATCTTATTTTCCAATGTATTTATTAAAATAAAGTTTTCTTAAGCATCATAAAAGTACTAATTATACTGGCAATTAAATCAATGAGTATTTTTAAATTTAAATTTTCTATTACATACTTGTTGGTATCACAAAGATAACATCTGGTAAGAGTAGAGACTAGTAAATGATCTTGAGCAAAATCTAGCTGAACTACTTTGGAATCCAGTTTCATCAATGTTGTTGTTGGTACTTGAAATATATTCCTAGTCTATATGTAAAATATGAATTTTGATACATAAAAGTATTGAGAAATTATAAATAATGACAGGAAATTATGAAATGAAAGAAGCATAACATTAAAGTGTGAAATATTTTTAAATAACCGCAAATAAGCATAGCTTTAAATTTTACGAAACATGGCAATATAAAATATTTTATACCTTTCTTGCTATTCTCTAACACTACATAACAGAAAATAAAATAGTATCTTCTAATCCAAAGCCAAAACTCTTTTAAAGAGCATTTCATTTTTTAATAAACACCAAACAGGCACATTGCTAACTTACAAGTCATCTGAACATTTTTTTATTTAATTCTCTTATGTGTAAATTAATTTCCTGGAATTTCTTCACATTTTAAAAAATTTTTCTAAAATTAAAAAAAAAAAATTCTTTGAACCCTGAGTATAATAAAGAAACACAACTTAACTCCATTCATTTTGATCATTCAAAATCTAGAATAGGTAAGTGAGCTGATCAATATTTAGATATAGAAGATTTATCAATATAATATATAATGTAAGTATAACATTCATAAAATTTTTCATGTGCTTTTTTGATACAACTCAAAAAATTTTTTTTACATGCACAATATATAATTCTTTCAAATGATAAAATTGGAAGTCTCTGGAATTTACAGTATTTGTAACAGAAATACTCCAAATGTTTCAAATATGTACAGAGAACTTAAATAAAATGATTGATTATTATGGAGTGTAAATTTACAAAATTTTACCAGCATTAAACTAAAATTAGATTCCATCTATAGACATTTTAACATGATTTTACCTTAAGAAGGAACCAAACTCCTAAACTGCATTTAGCTATTGGTTTTGTCCAGGTACTACTCAGTTATTTACTTTTAAGTTTCTACTGATTCATGTTTAAAAAAATTCCTTTTAAAAAATTATTACTATAAAACATTATGGCAATATTTACTTTGAGAGCAAATTAAAAACAATACTATAAAATAAAATACAAGGATAGACAAAATAGCACTATCAATCATATCGAAGCCCTTCAGCATGTGATTACTTCAATTAAATTATAGTGCGTTCAACAAAAAATATAAAAATTGGAGATATTATGGATATTGGATAAATAATTGAAAGACAAATGCTTATTTTTTATTTTAGTTATATAATTTAAGTGTTATTTTAGCATATAAAATATTAAGAAAACAATGATCCATGTATAAATTTAAAAAAATAATAAGTATTAAAAGCTGCTTTTTACAAGTAGTGAGATCACAGAAACAAAAACTCATCACCAGAATTACATAGCATGAGAAATCCCAATATGAATATCAAAATTCCTTCTTAGTCAAGATCTTTTAACAACAGTAAAAGACATCTTTCTTTTTAATCTATATACCAATATATGGCATTAGAACTTTCCCCTTGAATATCTCTCAGAACATTTCACATACACCATGCAACACATTAAGAAACATTGTGCAAAAGTGATGGAATATGAATAAATTGCATATGTGCCATATCATATTTGTTGAGTTCAGCCTTCATGGAAATACTGCAGAAGCAACTTAAAAGATTTGGTCTATAACTGAAAATATCAAATTTAGAATTTATTTCAAAAGCTCCAAAAAGGGAATTTTAATCTTGAAGATGAACAGAGAAGAGTGGTCAGGCAATGCAGATGGATAATGATTATTTAGATACTCTGGCTAAGTCAGTACACCATATAACAAGGATAGAACTGAGAAGGCAGACAACAATGAGTCAAACAATATTGAATGACTTAAAAATGAGGAAAAATGTTTTTTGGAATGGTGTTTGCAGATTTCAAATGAGCTTAGAGCCCAAAAAATCAACAAAGTGTTTATGCATTAGTAGTCACAAAAAAATATAATTGACCCTTTTTTTAAAGCATATAGTAACCTCAGATAGAAAGAGTGATATTTTATGCAAATGCCACCCAAAAATTGCAATGATTAAGCATAAAAGAATAGTCTATTTCAACTGCAAAGTCAAGATTGTATCCAAAGAAGGTTTTGTTTTGAATTTGGTGGGATGTAGAAGATGAGGTTCATCTTTAACTACAGTACATTAAATAAAATATAACTTCAACATTCACTGTCAACAATCTGATAATTAATAAAAAATAAAAATAGGTTCCACTCCTCAAACACCTACTCAGTAAGTGGGGGATGATGCTTCAGAATGATAATGTTTAGTCTTGCACCTCATAAATGACTCAATAGAAGTTTAACAAATTTAGATGGCAAATTCTACTTCATACACCTTAAAATCCAAATGTAACTTCATCAGAATAACATCTGTTTAAATCTTTGGTATTTTTTGATAAAAAAATTCCAGTAAAAAACAGGATATCAAAAATTTTCTAAGTATTTTACTGCAAAAGCAAAAGTTTTTCCAAGATGAAATCAATAAACTGCCTAAAAGATGTTTCAATCTCATGGAGAAGAACGATGGGGAATAATATTAGTGATTAAATATGTGCAACAATACAAATTTATTTCCTTTCAAAACTGTCTATCTAAATCCTATATTACTTTCAATCAACACAACATAAAATTTTATTTTTAACTATTTTTTAATTTTGTAAAAAGTATAATTAAATTTGATTTTTCTAAAAAATGCATTCTATGTTTAAATTTTATAGATTCATAAAATTTTTTTAATCAAGATATCAAATAATAAATTATAAATAATTCACTCAGCAGATTCTATTTGAATGCATCAAAAACCTTTATGAAAATTAAATTTTAAATGGAAAGCATTGTATGCACACAGAAATTTCTTTTATGAGAAAAAATAATACCTAAAAACAAATAATGTTAGCAATTGCTATTTTGGTACCAAAGAGGGCTGTTAAGAAAATGTAACTGATAACAGATAAGATCAAAAAATAATTTAAGCACAAATTAATAATAATCTTCTAATTTTACAAGACATCAGTATTTATAAAAATTTTAGTAAGACAAATAACTTACCCTTGATGTTGAAACACTAATTACAGAAACTCTTCCCTTATCATCTCCAATATATAATTTAGATGATGATATATTCCATTGCATAGCTGTAACAACTGAACCTCTATGCTCAAAAGAAATTTGTAGTCTCTGTGGTGGAGCAGTTCCACGTTCCGCATTATGTTCCATAACAATTGCAACACCTCGACTATAACATTAAACATAAATGATTTTTTTAGCATTAAAAAAAACCTTATCCAAAATATAAATTTATATGTACAGGCTGTTGATCATACAAATGCATAAGTAAATAAAACAGCTCTGATTATTTCCATGACTTATATTACCCAAACAAATTCTAAGAAAAACTACATCAATATTTCCTGATTTTAATCATAAAGTTTAAACTTAAAGTCTTAAACTAACATATTACAAACATTACAGTTTCATAAAAAACATTTAAAGTATGTACAGTCATACTATTTTCTTCACTGAAAAAAGAAACCATCTTAGAAAATTTAAAAATTAATGTTTTAATAAAAATAAATGTTGTATGAATACTTTAATAACAACAATTAATAAAAATCAATAAATTGAATTTAAAAATTTTATTTACTTAGTTGCAAAGGCAATAACATTTTCATCTGGGGACAATGCAGTTTGACAAACTGGCCCTTCCTTAAATAGAATATAAACATATTAAGCATTCATCTTATCAATAATCTAAATTGAAGTATGGGTGATTACATTAACAAGTAAACATAAGGAAATAACATTTTATTATAGACAAATCCAATTTATTTTAAAATTATACTTTATCCAGTAAGATTTAATATATATCTTTTTGATGTAATATTTACTGCAATTATCACTTTTAAAAATATGATTCTTAAAAAGTGCGTGCAAACAGCTAATTTCAGTTTTTTTATCATTCCTGATGAAAAAAGGGCACTGCAAAATACTCATATTACAATACTTGCAAATAACTTTCAGTTGTTTTAGACATAATTTGAGCTTTACAGATTATCTAACAAAATAGGACAAAATTAAATAATGTATTAAAAATATATCTAGGAATATTATCTTAAATTTTGATGCTGACATTTCAAAAATGACTTTGTGCTTTTATGCTGTGACGTTATGACTAAGAATTGACTTTTATATTGAATCATTAATTTTTGTCCTTTTGAATTAGCAACACCTCTTTTTCAAAATTACATGTCAAATGAAATCTAACAAAATTATTATTTTCAAAATAACAATGGCAAATAAAATTAAAAAACTGTGCTTAAAAAAACTTTCTAGAAAGATTATCCTAATTTTTTAAGCTAACAACCCTAAAATAACCTTGTGTTTCTTATGTTGTTAAGTTATAAGACTAAAAGATGATTTTTCTGTAGACATTTTATTTCCCCTTTTCCAAAGTTTTATGCAGAATAAAATCTAGCAGTATGTGTTTTTGTTTTCCTTAATGTTCATAAATGGTATAAACAAAAGAAACTTATAACTATCCTTAAGATATGTTTCAAGCTATAACTCAAACATTAAATCTTCAATACATTGTAACACAAAACTTTATTAAAACCAGTATCCATGAAGAAAAATTGATTGATTTAATTAAACACATAAGTAATCAAAAGTCACAAGCACACTTTCTGAAAGAAATCTGTTACAAAGAATTTACCATATAAGCAAATAGTGTCATGTTGTCATTATTTGAGAAACAGGTCTTATACATCATTTTAAACATTTGATGCCGATAAGAAAGTATATTTTAGTAATTTTTCCACTTTTGTAAATTGACATTAGAATTGTTTTCTTTTAAAAAAGGAAAAGTAATAAAATTACTTTTTACTGAGTACTCTAATTGTCTATTAATAGAGCAAAAGTAATTTTTTAAATAACATGTATAGTAATTTGAAACATAGTACATTTTTAATTCTTCTCAGTCAAAGCCTTGAAACATTTTTTTTTTTTCCTTTTTCTTTTTGGCAACAATTTTCTGAATTACTAACTAGTTTAAAATTGAGCAAAAAATTTAACAAAACTGGCTAGGGAAAAAATATTTTGAGCTAATTCAGAGGCATTGTGAAGGAAACCAACAGATTATACCAATTTATAGCATAAAAGTGTTTAGTATGATTTCTCCAGAAATATATTAAAATTAACAATGCCTCTCTACAGATGTGTACTTTTATATTAAGCCCATGCTAGTGATTCAATGCCGAAGATTTTGTGAGATGTGGTAATTTATTCCCTTCAGAAAATTAAAATGTTATTTGTGGCAATTAATTTGGTATTGCACATTTCAATGTCTAATGTATAGTTTGATCAGTCAATATCACGGATTTACCTCAAAATGAAACCGTAGTTGTTATTTCCAGAAAAACGATATACTATCAAAAAACTGAGAGTACCATCTCTTTCATGTCCAATGAAACTATATTTCAATGAGGGATACATTTACTGGCAGTGCAACATAGGTACATATTAAAAAAGTGAAAGTAAGTTTCCTAACATACATAACAGCTTTACAGTTCATTGTCAGTGTAAAAAGCTTACATTGCTTTAATTCTACAATAAACAACAAGTAATTGCTGACAAAATTATATGAAATCAGAGAAATTATCTCAGAGATAATCCTTCAGCTGGTGTCAACATTACAGAAAGAATTAGTCATCGGTTATACAGTGGAGATAGACAAAAGCATGTTCTCTAATCTCTTAACATCAAAATGCTGACAACAATGAATAATTTACTGTCTAAAATACTCATTGACAATAATATTTTAGAACAACACTAGCACCACCTCATTAAGAAGCAAAATAAAAAACGAACATTAAAGTAGGATTGATAATTATTTTACGGCTGTTAGAAAGGGTACAGATGATAATGCAAAATAAATAGAAAACATCATATTGGTTACTCCAAAATTGGTACACACATAGAATATACAGTACATTTGGGGAAGTGTAAGACTGACAAAATAAAAAAAATCTAGGAACAGCTTACCACCCTCTCAAGTCCTCCAAGGGAGAAAGGGAGAGAAAGACAGACAGTAGATGATGAAGATATGCTTTTAAGTACAGAAACCATTCTAACACAAATGTTACACATTTTCTAGTATAAACAAAAATTTGTTGAAATTTTCAAAATGTTGCCAATGTTTTGGAGAGTTAATGCATAAAAACTGATAAATATTCTTTTATAAAAAGCACAAAGCTTTTTTTCTCAAACTTTCTCAATTTTTTAAATATCAATTTTCATTTCAGTTCCAGTATAAGCTTCAAAAAGTAGATGATCTAGATCAAGGGTCGGCAACTTTCTTACTGTGATGTGCCAAACAAATCTACCAATATAATTCAGTGCGCCACATATTGCAATTCTTGTGGCAATGTATGTAGAGTTAGAGATCAGGAATACAAATTTAAGAGATTTAGTATGCATTATTTTTTTTAAATTTTTTTTATTAACATAAAAATATACATAATATATAATAATTCCTACAATACAAATAAAAAATTCAAAACATACACATATTTTGTACTATGTATCCTTTAAATTTAATTATATTATACAAAATTAACAACACCCTCACATACAAAATAGAAGTATTCCTTCAATATGATTAAATATTTTAATGCATCCTTTTGTCACCTGTTTTATATAAAAAACAATCAGATATATACTTTGTGACTTTATATTTCACACGATTCTGAATGTTCAGTTAAGACAATTTCTTTGCAGATTTAAACTACTTGTCATGTAAGAAAAGATTTGTTCACATAGATAAGTAGAACCAAAAGCAGAGTACATGAAATTTTCTAAACAAACAATTAAATCTGTCTAGAAATGACATCCAACAATTTAAAATAGGTGTAAATTTATTGTTAGAGTCATCTCTTCCAGATTTTTTAATAATTTTGTAAATTTTCCTTTTCATAATTCTTAAGATGTTAGTCAAATAAGCTCCAGTTCAAAATTAACTCAAAAATTGACTAGTTTGAAAAGAGGTGTGTAGAGTGCCACTAAAAATTCTACCATGTGACAAATTTGGCACACATGTGAAGGTTGCTGACCCCTGATCTAGACTGTAACCTTTCTAAAACACTAAGATTAAACTTGCAATAATGAATCAAAATAAAATTTATTATATACATTTTAATTATATAAAGAAACTTACCTTAGCAGTTACAGTTTTAATATATGAAAGTGTATCATGCTGTAAAAAAACAACTCCTCCAGCATTTGTTCCAAAAACCACATAGTGACGAGACACATCAAAGCAAGTGTACTGAAATATTTTTTACAGACATTAGTATTTTACATAAAATTTACAGAAATAAAAACAAACTGATAATCATTGAAAACATATTAGATATCAACATATCCCCCACGCAGTTTTGAATTGCAATTAAAGATTTGATAGCCAAAATTTATTTTTTATTAAATTAATTAAAAAAAAAAAAAAAAAAAAAAAAATTAAATTTTAAAAAAAAAAAAACTAGTACAACCATTAGCATTTATTTCTTACTTATTTTTCAAAATGAAACAAAAATGCAGTTAACACTTTAAATGGAAAAATTAAAAATCTTTTGTTTGCAATGAAATAGAATATTTTTCATTCACAATTTATATTCTTGAAGTGAATAGGTACTACACAAGTGAATGAGTGTTTATTCACCCAGCAAAAACAACACAGGAGATAACCTCATATTTTTGAACCACAGTCAATAGATGAGGACATGAAATAAGCTTGCTGATACTATACACAAATAGCAAAAGTGACATTTCAGAACAGCAATTTTTACAAATACAGCTCAGGTACTTCACAGTTTCTTAATTTCACCTTAAATATTACACAGGAACTATGAGAATTTGATATGTAAAATATAGAAGCTATCAATAAATAACTAACATTCCATAAAACATGTCACACTTAATGAAATGTTAAAAAGAGAAATTAATATTATGACTACATATAAATTAATAAACAGAAAAAAAAATCTTTATACAAAAAATTAAGAAATTAGAAGAAATTTTATTTTATTTGAAATCATTTAGACAAAATGATAATGCTCAAATCAAAAATATTCATTAGACACGTATATGAAATAAAATTCTTCATACAATGTGATTTTTTCTCATCTTTACCACAATATGCATAAAAAAGTAGGTATAAAATTTTACTTTAATTTGGAAAAATAATGTAATGATGATCATTTTAGATATTTCAGAAAATAATGTTTTCAAAGTGATGTGCATGTTTAATAAAATATACTTTTCAAGAAATAAAGTTTTTAACTTTAAAATATAATTCATTAATTTTATTGTATTTCATTTTTTTTTTAAAGCTCTTTCAAGCTTTATTATAATATCTGAAAAATCAAATTAGGAATCAAATTAAAACAGAACTACAACTATTTATATTTGTTTACAGGCATCAATAACAAATTAATAATATTATTCCTCCAAGGTATATAATAATCAATAAACAAAAATCAATCTCTAGAAATGAAATGCATCAAATTTTGTCAAAACTAAAAAAAAAAAGGAATTAAAAAATCTTAAATGCTTCCTAAAAGTATTAATCTTTAGTTTTTAGAAAATTTTTAATTGATGGGTTAATGCTCTAAAGTAGGTAATGTCTTATAAAAATATTTCATTCTGAAGCTTTTCTAATTTTGAGTAACTTAATACAATCCTAGGCAGAGTTACAAGACTTTTCAGTTTGGCAATATGTGCCAATTCTGGCTATTTCTTCTGCATAAGAGGTATTTAGTAACCTTGTTTAATGAAATAATTTAACCCCTTCCTTCTTGCTCCCATCAAAATCCCGGGGTGAAATGTACCCCTCTATTTCTCATGATATTTCCAGGCTGGAGTGTTCAAAAGTAAAGCACTAAACAGATTAACTATGTATTTCTTTTGCCTGGAATCGTGTTTATTTCTCACCAGATAACAGTAACAGATGATTAGTAACGTATTTAGAGATAGTTATTTTATTTTAAACTAGATGTTAGTCCAATCAAACATATATGTTAGCAATGTTTTTGTAACCTTAGCTCAGTTACTTAATTTCACTTTTCGTGAATACATGTGGTTGCGTTCTGTGAAAAAAAATATATATTAATATTATAATCATTACAAAGTTAGTCAGGAATTGAATTGGATTCTACTTTAAGTATAAATGGAGCTAAAAGTGATTCTGAAATAACTGATTGTTTTGAAAATACAGTTAATGAATCTGAGAGCAGTGATGATGGATGACTGTTACCTGTGATGTAGGCTTTTTTTTATCTCAGGCTTTGAAATTTATCTCAAAAGAAAAAAAAAATAACTAATGTATTTTTACATCATGCATAAGTGCAATAAAATTCTCCTTTATTGTTTCAAACATGTTTTTTAATGTTTTTTCTTTGCTGGAAAATCAATATTCAGCCATAATACCTATAAATGTTGATTTTTCTTAATTTTTTAAGAAAAGCCAACAAAATATTAATACAAATTAATTAATTTAATACAATTTTTTTTTTTTTTGTATTTCAAGCAAAAAATTACCTCAATTTTAATGATAAATAAACATACATTTAGTTTTATAAAATTTTCTCAAATAAAAAAAATAAGCACTTTTATGACCACTTTTTTTCAAACTTATACAACTGTTAAGAGGTTAAAATATTCATGATTTCCAGTCAAGTCTTCAAATTATAGCTGTTCTAAAAGTGAATATCCTTCAGAAAGGAGAAGGGGATATGTCTTTCTACATATAGAATATAGTGCAATTGAATTGATGAAGAACTTACAATATTTTTGCAGACAAATTCTTTGTGAAACTCGAATCTTCAATATGGTGTTTAAAACATACCAATTATAAGATGCAATCATTTCGAAACCAAATGTTGTACTCATGCACTTAATTTGCCCCAGAGAGTAAAACAGTATACCTTGAATCTACTTTTAAAAATTTAACAAAAAATAACGAAATTCATTTTGTTATTGTTGAAAACATTTATAATTCTTAGTAATAAGAATAATAAATTAAAAAGTAACATTTATATGAACTTTTACATAATAAATATTGGGGTAAGATAATTTTATAAGTTTAATTAAGGATAAGATACTTTCATAATTAAGTACATAATAGTTTCATTTACTTACTTTCACTCGGTTAGCTGTCTTTATAGGTACAAAAACAGCATCAATATCTTCCAGCTCAGCTAATATATAAGACACTCTGGGTGGACAAATTCCACCAGCAGCCATTCTAATATTGTATTGTTTTTATTAACTCAAATACCTCTTGACTGAATTTATTTCATCTTTAAAAACTAATCTTCGTTTTCCCTGTAAAAGAAATATACTGCATTAAAATCAGAAACATAATTTTTTTTGAAGTAAAAATAAACGACAAATTTATACAGAAAAGAAAGAACAATCATATAAATTCTAGAAAACTTAGAACAGAAACATGTTGTTAATGTTGATTAGATTTAAATAGGACATATAAATTATTTAAATGTGACATTAAAATTACATGAAAACGTGTTGGTGAATTCATGATCGTTATATGTGAGGAAAGCTTAATGTAAACCTCCATTAAATTAGATACCGAAGATTAAAAAATTTCATGACATGCTAAATAATCAAAATTAAGATACACAAATCACAACACATTCATATAAATCGACATATTTTGGATTTATTTTTTCTTTACAAGAAGTTACAGTTAAAATGTGAAATTGATGGAATATAATTTCACGTGATGAATCTTCTCATGTGAGTTGAATTTATTAATTCGAAATGACTATATCATTAATTCGAATTGAAGAAATTATAATAATTGAAAACATATAAATACGCACACACACATGATTTTGTTATTTCAGTAGTGATACTGAAACTTGCACATATTTTAATTCTCAAGAAAAGTGCAGACAGAGATATAAGTTTAGATTTTATTATGTAATACATTTTACTAAGGAATCGTCAAAATCAGAGTTCTTAAACTGTGACCCGCTGACCTCCGGGGGTCCTCAGTACTTTCCTAAGAGACCCTTGAATGTCTCTCATTTAATGTTAAGATTCCTCTCTTTTATAGACGCTGAAAGGCCTCGTGGAAAAATTTAAAGGTGCCTAATTTTAAACTAGATCACTAAATATGTATGTAATGTAAAAACTACTAGAACATGATTTTCGATCAGGAATATTAATTGTTTTTATTGTTTGTAACTACATAACTATTACTACAATATATATTACAATGTAATATCTTCAAAAAATATAATAAAAACATATGCGTAAAGATCAGAGGGAAAGGATTATTGAGGAATGTGTAGAAGAAGCAGGGTAGAGTGTTCAAAATCTTGGAGGTCCATGATGCCAAGCTGATACATAAAGAAGGGACCCCAACGATCGAAAGTTTAAGAACTGCTAGTCTAAATTGATGGTTGCATTTTAAAGTCAATATAAAATATACTTTGATCCTGAATTCTGGACATTTGTTTAGGTTTTTATTCCTTGCATTTTCAGATCTCCCCGTATCAAAATTGTAAATAAATCGTATGGAATAATGCGTAAAATGTGAAAATACAAATTTATCAGCGTGGAACTGAATTTGAAAAGTAAAGATATGTATTACATTCCCTTACAGCAGGGATGGCCAACCTTTTTGGGAAGAGTGCCACTATCTGCTAAAAAATAAGATAACGTGCCACTTCAAACTTTTCCAACATAAGAAGATATGGAAAAAGGAGAAAATATTACTTATAGGTTTATTATATTATTTTTAAGTAAATAGAACATTTTTTATACAAGTCTATACAGTGCCGATTTAAGCTCATTTCTGGTCCTGGGCGCAGAAGATTTACAGGCCCCCTTGGCACTGGAGAATCAAAATTTATAAACAGAAAATCTGTTTTAAGTACAGCTTATTCGGGCATTTCTGGGTTGTTCCCTTAAAATAATGCCACATGACAGTATTTTAAACGAACCATAGCAGGTGCTTACCTTAAAATTCTTGGAGTGTGCTCTCGGTGTTTTTCTGGATGGGGAACAAGAATCTGAAATTAGACTTTAGAAACTCCAGTAACTTTGCAGGATAATAGCGGACGATAGTACTGCCCATCCCTTCAGGCACGGACCTTGCAAGAGTAGGGGCGCAAAAAGTGGGCAATAGGGGCATCTCGGGATGGGGGGAACGAGAATGTGGATTCGGATTTCAGAAACTCCCTTAATTTTTTCTGGATGTTGCCGAAATGAGGTCAAATTGCCTTGCGTTCAAGTCCAGCGTCCGTATTTTTATCCCTATAGCTACTTAACTTTCAGGCACAGTCTTACGAAAATACAACCAACAGAAAATTGCATTGGCAATTGCATCTTCAGGTATTGCTTCCACTTTGTTAAATGGTGGACAAATGCACATTCAGCATTCCAGCTGCCAATAGTCATTAATGAGAGACCTGCTGCGATGTGTAATATTAAAAAAAAAAACCAGCGGAATGACTATGGTATTGCAAAGGAGTTCAATCATAATATGCAATAACCCATAAACACTCACTCGAAGCTTTACAAAGAACTTTGTAAGATTTTAGCGGCAACGAAAAAATATTAGGTGATGCTGTCCCATTACTGTCTGGCAATTTCCGACAGACATTGCAAGTCATTACTCGCCTACTTTTGTTCACGAGATTAACGTAAGTTTAAAACAATCGTTTTTATGGCGAAACATCGAAACACTTCGATTGACCATAAATACGTGAGTTCAATTGCAAGATGATCAATCGGCTCAAATATTTTCTAACCAACTGCTGGCTATTGGAAACAGTGAAGTATAACTGCATCAAAATACACAACATATCAAATTGCCAGGCAATTTCTGCACTGTTGTTCAGACAAAAAATGAACTGATTGAGTTTTTCCGGATATACTATACACTAATTATCTAGGTAATAACTGGCTCTGAAATACAAAAAAATGTTGATATTGACGAAATAAACTTCCAGATACGGAGGTGCTTTCAGGTGATCTAATGCCTTTTAAATCAATCGACACTATTGCTGATGAAAACGAAACTGTAATATTTTTGAATTGTCTGGATATATTAGGAATCACAACCTTCGGTTGAGGATTGGTTCACTGGTTATTCTCCTGCGTAACTTAAATGCATCTAGGATATATAGCGGTACACGTTTGGTCATTAAAAGAATTACGAGAATCTCTTCTTGAAGCAACTATTTTGATTGTAAAGTTTAAAGGAGAAATCGTCCTGTTGCCACGTATTTCACTGATACCGTCAGAATCTACAATACCATTCAAAAGGCTTCAATTCTCAATTTGTTAGGCTTTTGCGATGGTCATAAATAAATCTCAAAGCCAAACAATGTCAATTTGGGGCTTGGACTTAGAAAATACATGTTTATCACATGGGCACATATATGTTGCATGCTTACGTGTGGGAAAACCACCGAATCTATTTGCGTAAGCAAAAGACGTTACCAAAAAATATTTTGCACCGATTGGCGATTTTAATTATATAAGAATAATTTATTGTAATAATTTAGAGTAATAAAAATATAACATTAAAAATTGCTAAAAAAATCAACGCTATTAAACTCATTTATAAAATTAAATCTTCATCTGTTGTTGCTCACAACTTCGTAAAAAAATTCATGCATTATGCTATACTCAAATAAAAGATGAATAAAATGCAAGATTTAAAAAATTATGTTGTTTTATGCTTAAATTCAATTCTTCAAAATTGTAAGCGCAAAATAAATTTGACTGCATTGAATATCTGAGAATAATATTAAATCAACGTATTAAAACAAAGCTACAGCAACGCGTGGCCGGGTCAGCTAGTATATATATAAAAATTTCCTCTCAAATAAATTTCAAAATGAAAAAAAATTTAAAAATCTGACATTTAAAATTTTTTTAAAAAAAAGAGTCGGTAGGCCGCAATTTACGTACTGGCGGGCCACATGTTGCCCGCGTGTTGGACACCCCTGCTCTAGAGTACAAATGACTTTTTAAAAAACACAAATTAGTCCTGAAAAAGTCAGTAACTGTCGAAAAACCTTAAGGGCAGTGGCTGTAGAATCAAACATTTCCACTTATCGTAAAATCCTGAGTATTACACGCACTCGTACTTTCAAGCTGCTATTTTTAATTTTTGTTATATTCCCCGTATAACGTACACCCCCTTTTTTACGATGGAACCTAAAATGTAAGAGAGCAATAAATACTCTTATATTTTGAAGTCATTTATTCGAGGTATTATACCATGCTTTAGAAAAAAAAGTAGTTTACTTTCAGAACTATAACCCTTTGAGTTCATAAGAAATAACATTTCTTTTAAATAAACAGTATTTTGAAATATGTAGAGGTCTAATTTTTTTCTATGCTCATCTTTTTATTTTTAAAGCTCTCATTTTTTTAATACCAGGCGTATAACGCCCTCCCTTAAATTCGTTATTATTTTTCTGTGTTAAAAGTATGCGTTTAACGTAGGATCTTATGGTATTTTACCTAATAGAGCAAACCATTATGTCTTAGCTTCCAAAGAAGACTAGATTATCACACCAGCTATATACGGAAGGAAATGGCAATTTCTTATTCGTTCAAAAGCATTTGGTATGGAAAATCAGGGATTAAATTTTGTTTACTTAACGGCATTTGCCATTTGTAAAACATGAAAAATCACTAGATTTTTCAACGAGTATGTAAAAAAAATTTGTTCTTGAAGAAAAAAAAATTCACTAGCAACCATTTACTAATTTATTTTGCAAACCTGGAATCCAAGAAAAATGAACA
>BMAV01003409.1:115957-155646 GCA_019973955.1 Trichonephila inaurata madagascariensis
TAATAAGAATATTTTAACGACAAAAATTAATTTTCATTTTTTTTCATGAATTTCTCTTCTTTTCCATCCTCTTTTAAAACAAAAAACATATCTATTTACATTTTGAAAATTGAAAAAAAGTTTTCTTTTTGTGTAATATATATTTTATTTTTGTGAAATTTAATTTTGTACATTATTACGCTGTAGCATGTGTAAACTTGACAGAAATCAAAAAGAGGAAGCAAAAGAGAGGAAGGAAAAAAATCATAACCGCAAATTGTTGGCTATATCTTCCTATATAACACGATGAAAAAGAAATTACTACAATTATACTTGATACAAACCGACAAAAATAATTTCCTTCTAAATATTCGATACCTGATCTAATTACTTCATAATTTATTACCAACAACAGCAGCCAAAGCGAAATGACATATATCCTATGAAGCTTCCAAATGCATCGCTCTTTCATTTATTTACTCTTAATTTTTTTACGAACAGTACTTTAGATTAATGAATGTCATTTTTGTGATATCCCTTGTTTGAAGAGCTCATGGGTGCCAGCAAAACAAACAAATAGAAATCACCTGGTAAAATGAATTAAAAAAAAAGAATTCGGGGCTTAGTTCTCAAATTAGATTGTCTCCCTTCTATTTTGTTCCTCTTTTACGAGTGGGAAACGCAGCTTGCTTCAGGTTTCGGCATAGTCCTCTCTATAAGGCAGCCTACTGAAAGTCTAAAAATAAAATTGCCTCGTTTCTAGCTTCTCTTCGGAGTACCACTAGAAAATAGCGATTTCGTGGAGGATGAATTACGTATACAGGACTGTATCTACGTATGAAGTACGTGTGTCTACCATAAGGGAAAGCATGGCATGACGTTAGGTATTTGACAGTAAATTTTTCGACTGTATCCTGTTTGCTTCTACTTGAAAATTTAAGTGAAGACAGAAATAAATAATCTACATCATATCAAAGAAGAATTTTTCTGGAAAAGCCTGGTATTACTCAATTGATAAATGCATCAATATTTTTAGCTTTAAAAATGCGATAAAATGCAAATAATTTTTTTCACTATGAATAACTTATTTTTATAACCACGAAGGAATTTGGATTTCTTTTAAAGCTGACAAAAAAAAATCCTCGTCATTTAGCGAATTTTTGCATTGACTTAACAAAATGATAATAGGAATTTATTTAAAAAGAATCCTCTTCACACACACATGTACATTCTTTAAGTTTAGTGAAAATAACTGAAAATGTTTTGCAACTAAGCGCATAAATATAATTTTTATAATCTTCTGGGGTTGAAAGGAATACTAATTAAAATAAATTTATTTACAATTTTTCTGAAACGTAAATTCTAGTGTTATATTAATTTATGTCATAAATATTGTAACTCCATTCAAATATTTAATATTAAAGAATTTAAAATAAAAAAGAAATCCCACACACACACACATATGTCTTGATATTTACAGGGATATTAAGTAACTTCGACGTTTTTAAGCTATACAATTTTGCCTTAAATGTTTCCTGGAATTTGAGAAACTTATTGGCACCATTTAACAGCAATACCCCTTTGAAGCTTCCATAAGCTCAATGCAACTATACACATATTCTGAACATAATCTCTTTAGCCCAATTAAGTAAAATCTGAAGAAGATTAGATAATTGGCTGTAAGGGATTTTTAACCCACCCCCCTCCAAAAAAAAAAAAGAAAAGAAAAATACTGTTCTACTGATAGTCAAGATACACACCTTTTGAAGAGATTTTCGTATTATAATCATTGTTTTAATTAAATTTTAATATTTGATTTATATTAATTTAACAAGCCTCTAATTTTGTATGTGTGTGTGTGTGGTACCCACTATTATCGACCCAAGAATTGGAAAACTGTCCTTATTGACAATTTTCACAGATAAAATTACTTGTATATAAAATATATGAACTTTCTTTTAATTCAGTAAGCCATTGATTAGATTTATCTTGATAGCTCCTCTTTTCAGCTGATATATAGAGACAAGCTCGTAAAGACTTCTTAAATTGATCTATTATTAACGTCGCATAACTAAGCGTCAGGAGGGTTAATGGTGACACTTGACGTGTGGTGAAAATTTGTGGAGCTCAGCTGTCCTCTTAACACTTGATGGAGTCAGTCGCGAACTCGTGGCTGTCGTTGTCGAGTCGTGAGTTCAAACTCCAGTGCCATGGAAGTGAGTGAATATTAACGTCACACTGTTCAGCTACCCGAGGGCTTTTGGTGGTGGACCTCGTAATTTTGAACCATGGTCAAGTGACGAGGATGACACCTGAGCTGGCACTTCCCTCTCCTAACTTCCACACCACACCAACGGGAGGACGTTTGAGCTCTCAACATATTTAACATGCATCGATCCCCTACATGGCAGGTCTTCAGTGGTAATAGACTCGAATTCATGACACGTCCCGGCCACGAGTTCGTTATCTTGACCACTAGGCTACCGCGGTCAACAGTGATGAAGGGGTTGATGCATGTTAAACCAGTCGAGGCTCAAATCCCTCTCATTGGTATGGTGTGGAATGTTTAGAGGAATGGTTGCCTACTCAGGTGTCTTCCTCGTCACTTAACAGAGGCTCAACATTACGAGGTCCGTCATGAATAGCTCTCATGTTGTCTCACAGTGCGACGTAAATTAAAACCAGATCAGAGAACTTTTATCGTATTTTTCAGAGGTAAAAATCAAATAATAATTTATAATTTACTTTATATTGTTATTAATATCAAGTACTTTTAGAAATTCAATTTATTGGTTGTTTTAAATAAATCTTATTCATAGAGAAAAAGGATTCAAAAATTCTTCTTTAATAAACTTCATTAGGTAGCAATTCATTGCTTATGTTATTTGAATGATTAGACTTCGATCATTAAATATGTAAAATAAATATAAATACTAAAGATAACACTTTAAGATATTTTTTCTTTAATTCTTTACAAAAAATAAATAATTAAAAAATTATAAATTCTTAAAATTTCTTCAGTATTTCTTACATTGTTCTTAACGATAAAAGTAAACTTATAAATGACGCATTACGGGTGGATTAAGGCATCTGATTGTTTACAACTTAAAAAAAATGGAGATGGAAATTTTTTTATGGTTTTTTAGATTTATTTAGCACATTTTAAGAAAAAAATGCTAAAATTAAAAAGAGGAAAAGAAATTATTATTACTAAAATGGGAAAAAAATTGGTAAAAATTTATAAAATATTACGTAAACGGGGCCCACTCTGTACAAAACTTTACGAACAAATTCTCAATTTTTCAATTTTTATGTGTTACTTTGCCTTCATTTTTTAAATGACCTTCAAGAGATAAGAGATATTTTAATTTTTACAAAAACTAGAGCACTTTATCGTAGTTATTACATGATATTGCTTAAAAAACAGTGATTATATTTACATAAGACTGTAAATTTTTTTAATATAACAGGGATTGAAGATTAAAACACTTCTACTATTACATAGAATATACACAAAAAATTTCATAGTTAATTATTTTCAAAACTTTTTGAGTAACCACTGTCTCTGTTCGAGTTTTTCGAAAGAAAGAAATTTCGAATAAAACACATTTTAATGTTTGGCATCTTGTGTAAAGTTATGGCATCTGCTTTTACTAAAACATTTGTAGTTTTTGTTCTAGTGAATGGAAAATAAGAAATAAAAAAAATTGCTATTTTTACAAAGCTAATAAGAGGTTTATAAAATAAAATCATAACATTTTTTTGTCAATTTTGAAAAAAATCACGATTTTAGGGTAGTCGGATACCTTAAAATACAGTACTTTCTGTATAACGTGCGTGTGATCCAAAATAATTGCAATACAGCATAGATGACTATATTAAAAAGGTGGGCATTTTATTTCCTGACTGTGAGGTAAATGAAAAAAAAAAATAGGATACTTTCTTACTAATATTTTCTGCAAATAATTTTATTTTAGATTATCAATACTTCAAAATTTAGCAAAAGAAAAAAAAAGAGCATACGCTTTTGGTGCACGAATTTTAAAAAAACACATTGAAATTACTATTAATTAGATAAACAATCTTATATTCTTTTACTTTGAAAATTGCAGTTTTATTGCTTAAAAAAGTTTTACAAAATGGCTTACCAAAATTTTATTCTTCTAATATATCTACAGATAATAGAAACGATCAATGAGATCAATTATTAAAAACAGATGGACTATTTTTCTAACAATATAAGCAAGAAATATATACGCACACACATTATCATTTCAGCTAACTCTCGAGATATACCATTTTTATTAATATTTTTATTATCTAACACTGATCAAAAATATGAAACATATCAGTTGAAAGAATAAATAAAATGCTTTATGTGTAAATTATTTTTATTCAAATCAAAGTTTCCCACAATCAAATTTTAAATATCGTTTATTGAAATACAAGCAGAAATTGCAAAAACTCTAAGATTTAGAATATGAATAATTTTCACGTATATTTAACGTGGCAGTGGTAGCCTAGTGGTTATAGTCCCGAAATCGTGGCCGGAGTGTCACGGATTCGAGTCTTGGCTCCACTTACAACCTGCTGGGTGGAGGGGGCCGATAAATATTTAATCTATCGATGTTCATTGTTCTGCCATTGGTATTGTATGATAGTTAGAAGATGGATTGTAAGCTCAGGTATATTATCCTCGTTGATTAATAGAGGTTCGAATTTACGAGCAGTACATCTTTATAGTACGTCATTAATATAACTCTCACTCAAGCATATTTAACAACTTCGAACTTTTTTTAATGATTTTTTTCCCCTTTCAATTCAGATCTTTCATACAATTATACTCTGATCTTCTAAGGATAAACGAATACATTTTTTTTGTAAAAAGCTGAAGTTTGTTGTCACTAATCCCACTGATAGATAATAACATCAGATCAAGGTCCACGAAATTCATCGCGGTTGAGGATAGATTTTTACGCCTGTCGTTAGCCTTAGTTTTGAGCACCATGCAGGGGACAGTACGATTCGGCTCGGTTCCACTCCAATTTAGAGGGAGGACAGGTTAAAGTGTAGTATAGGGGGGGGGGGCCCCTGGGCGCAGTCATTATTTTTGGCGACTAAAAGTGGTCGCCAAGGTACTTTATTCGGTACCAAATTAAACAGTGTGCCAGAATGAATTCGTTATCTCATCATGGCATTTAGATAAAAATCGCCAAATCCAATGTGGTCCCCCCTATACTACACTTGAGCCGGGAGAACACCCTAGGGTGGTTAGGGGCCTCCCACCTCTCTTCTCCTTCCTCTAACCCTATGAGAGGACTTGCGGCTCTACGGCTATTTAGAGTACCCTCATGCTGCGAAGGCCCTATACATTTACAAACATCCATGCTTTCTCCGGTATTCGAACCCAGGCCCTACGACACTGCAGTCAGCGTCACTGGATGGGCGGCTAAGTTGAAGTATCATTCATATAAGGAAATAAATTTTGACATTTTTCTTGTTGGTTTCCAGTTATCTGTTATTGAGTGGAATAATATATTATTCCTAATTAATTATATTGAAATAACTTATTTAAGTGTTTCAAAGATGGCGAGTTATATTGCCAAACAGAAGACTTACAAGTATCCGTTGTTGCTACCCAATTATTGGCAAAATATTACACCTAAAAACTTGGAACTACACATTGCAATAATGAATGAGTGTGAGTAAATATTAACGTTACACTTCGCGGGCTTTTGGCGACGGACCTCGTAATTTTGAACCAAGGTCAAGTGACGAGGACGACACCTGTGTGTGTGAGCTGGCACCTCCCTCTCCTAACTTCTATACCAAACCAGTGGGACGACGTTTGAGCTTTCGACAGATTTAACTTGAATCACTCCCCTACACAGTGGGTCTTCAGCGGTATTAGGCTCAAAATCATGACACGACGGCCACGAGTCCGTTTCCTTAACCATTAGGCTATGGCAGCCACACACATTGCAATAACATCCGATAAAAAGAAAATATAGAATTTAAATGAAAATCTATGATTTATAAGAGCTATTAAAGTAAAGTAATCTATGATTTATAAAGCTATTAGAACGGTCCTTTTTATGTTTATTTTGAAATGAAGCTTGTAATAATTATAACAATTTTCAAATTATAACCAATGCCCAGTTTTATATTTTTCCATATATAGAAAAAGTTGTTCGTGTTGATGTAATAAATTTATTTATCTCACACACTGGAAAAAAAAGGCAGTAAATCCTGTTCAATATTATGATTATAAATTGGCAGTAAGGCGCAATTTTCAGTTCAATCAACTATACTTCAAGTTCAAATATTAACACAACACTACATAATAAATGCGTATTTGAAAATTGAAGGAGCTACTAGACTATTACTAGAACTATACATAATACATGTAAATTACAGTTTTACAATTTGAGCGATAAGTAGTGTGAACAGTTGAAAATTTGTACTAAGGGTATTGGTCCGCTGTCAGGCGGATAAGCACTACCCTCCTAGAATTTTTTTTCCTTTAAAAAGGTTATTGGAGAAATAAACATTTTAGAGAAAAATAAAATGTTATAGAAAAAGAAATTTTTATGAAAAATTCAATAATATGGACATTTTACCCTGTTTCGTAAATGAAAAGCACAAAATGATTTATTAAACTACTAAATCATAACACTCAAGAATTTTACTGTTGACAACCTTTTCAAAAATTTCCACTGCTTATCGCTAGCTATGTAATAGACACTAATTCATATTGATGTTTAAGTTATTAGTAATGAGGCAACTAAAGTTTCAAACTACAATAATGTGTTTTTTAACAGAAAAAATAAATGTTGGAGGTTTCAATTAAAATGACCTTGATACTAGTTAAAAATAAAGTTAGAAAAATACATACAGTACTTTGGCATTAAAGGAAACAGATGTAGAATATTTATAAACTAGAATATATCTTATTTGAAATTTATCTGTTATGTAGTCAAAAGTAATGGTTGCTATGCTCATTTTTCAAATTGTTATAACTATTACAAGTTTCTACATCACAGATTAATGCATATATGCTAGATCTCAAATTACACTAAACTATCTAGAGAATATTTTAGAAATTATTAGAGCAATTAATTTCATATTTCAATCAATTCATGTATGCAAAACCTTTATTTATAATAATAATTTAATGAGAATATTTTGAGGTTAAAAAGCTGCATCTTAGAACTAAACATTTTTTAAATCAGTTTTAGTATGAGAGGAGTGATGTGAGAAGGAATGAATAAGTCATTTCCACGTTTATTTTTATTTATTTACAGTAGTTGTAGGCGTTTGAATAAAATTAGAGCAGCCGTCTTTTTCTAAGTGCCAACTCGAGTAAAATGAATTGACAGACAGACATAATAATCGGTATGTTTAGGATTGAATTTCTCGAATTCTACTGCCACTTTAAACTTTATTCCTTCCTTTTGGTTTCCTCATATAAGTTCCTTTCAGTGTTTCTCTGCAATCTAAAAATATACTGAAAAAAAAGTTAAAGAGGGAAATTTTCGGTCTTCACAATGTTAACGATTTTAGTTAAATCCTATACGTGGTAAATGGTAGACTATAAACTGGAAAAATTCCCAGACTGGTTACATTATCAGTTACCTTTAAACAACTAAACTTGACCTACTATTAGAGATATTAAGTAAGTTATAGTTTCCATTTTTTTAGTTATTTTTTAAAATCATTATTATGGTTACTGATGTTGAGAATTCATTAGAGTTTGAGTTGCCCAAATTTGTGCTTTAGAAATGTTCCTTCAAATGAATAATAAATTCTTATTACTAGATGTGAAAAATTATTTGCAATGCGGTCTCATATCATTTTACATTTACTTTAATGAAGTTTATTTATATTATAAAAAAAATCCAAAGTATATATATATGCATAATTTTCGACGCTATACATTAACAATACATATTTAAATAATACAATGCAAACAAAAAAAAATATCGGTTTTATAAAATAGAGATTTATATATAATGATCAACAGGTTATTAACAAGATACTCCATCCAGTCGATGAATATTATCATGCAGAAAAAAATTAAAGCTGCGGTTTTAACCTGAGATAATTTTAGTGTTAATTTTGGTCTGTTGTGATTAGTTAAAATGCGATAAATTATAGTTTTCATTGCTGACCTTGTTACTTGATATTAGTAGAAAATCGCTAAATGTACTTGTTGTTTGCTATATATTGATTTTAAAATCGAGTAGAATCCAAGCAGATAGATAGAGTAAATACAAAAGTGTATACTTGCTTATAAAATGTAATTTTAATTAAAATTTCAGCAAAAAACAATTTAAAGCTTCGAATAAATTTTATAATTCTCTAAATGAGGGACAAAATACCCGGAGGGCTTTATTCCAAGCCTTTTGCATAAATTGGTGGAATTTTTTTTTGTTAGTTTTGTTAGTGTTCTAACAAACAGAAGCAAATTTTTCCTTATATTGATATGTTATACATTCATTATAGATACCGTTGTATGCATGCCGAAATTTTTAATTAATAAATCATTATTAATTAATTTTTATTATTTACAACAAATTATTTTTATTACCTTTATAAGTACACCCATTCGATCAGATTTCTTATAAATAAAGTAACAGTTTGGGGAATCCTTCTCAATGAATTCTTCGTCAGTAATTCTGAAACAAAAAGATAGCACGATCTTATTTTAATTATTTTTACATCTGCAATATTTGGATGGTGGCCTGCGTACCATAAAAATAAAATTTTATCTATATTTGAGTACACAAAATGGGGAATTAAAATGAACATTAAGAACGGCAACACATATCAATACATTACATGTCAGGGAAAAATAAATAAATAAACAAGTTTTTCACAAAAAAAAAAAAAAAATCGTCTTTTTTTTACTTGTGTTTAAGGAATGTTGGATTTTAAAACTATTGGATCAGCGATACTCAACCTGCAGCCCGCGGGCCGCATGTGACCCACCAAGCCTTTTTAAGTGGCCCAGTCATATATAGCCCACTGCTCTGAGAACTTTACTTATTTAAGAACATTGTATCACAAATTTGGCGGGAAATTCTTTGTCAAGAAATCAGATATATTAGTTTTGCTTTTTCCTGTCGGTGTCGTACGGGTACGAATTGATATTCTTTTTAAATTTGGAACGGTTACGGTTAGTGATAACAGACAGCGGAGTAGCAACAATTTTACGGGTGGAACTAATTTTTAGCGGTCTTTCATATATTGCAAGCGAAAAACATTAAATTTCAAGACGATTGGGAGGTTGACTATTTTTTCGTGAAAAACAAACTTGGATTAGTAACTGTTTGCTTGTCACGAAAGTGCTCTTTTTTAAAAATACAAATAAACAGGAATCCCTCAATGACACTTTTCCTCGAAGATCTCTTTCAAGAGATGATAAATAGGCTTTCCTGCATATTATTTGCAACAGCAACAAAGTGGTAATATCATAGCGGTAGCAAAGATATCCTATGAAGTTTGTTATATTATTGGTAATCATATGAAACCGTTTACTGATGCAGAAATTGTGAAGGAATGTTTCTTAAATGCTTCTAATTTATTGTTAGTTACAGAAATAAAAAATATAAAAATTAAAAAAATAAAATAAAAATAATAAAATAATTAAAAAAAGTAAAACAGGAGTTATATAATATTTTGATCAATTTTCCACATTTTAAATTTCCAATGTTATCTTGGTCTTAAAGAGTTTCTCCCCCTTCTTCATTTATACTCATGTTGCGGCCTGCGTGAAATATAACTAATATATGTATGCGGCCCACGTGAAGTAGCTGACATATGTATGCGGCCCAACAGAAAAAAAGTTTGAGCACCCCTGTATTCGATGATATTTATCTCCATTGAAAATGTATCTGATTTATACAGTGATATATGAGAATAATATATAACATTTGAAGTATACTATAGCGAAATTTCGTTTGTAATTGTAACATATTTAAAGTATTACACCGGAATTTCATTGATAATTTTAATATATTGAATAATTTTACTAGAAATAATATAATAATAATCTTACTCAGTTCAATTCATAAAAAAGTATTTGTGTAGGTGTGTATAAATTTAAGAAGAGGCAAAGAAACGAATCACAGTTCATTGAATCGACTGGAATCTGTAAAACTGAATATCATGCCAAAATATTTGTATCACACTTCCGTCTGTATTCACTTAACAATTTATTACTAGAACTGCAAATGCTATATCAACATCTACCCCCAGATAAAAAATTTCGAACATTCTCTTTCAAGCCTCCCTCTACGAAAAGAGATTCAATTCAATTAGTTAACTAAATTAACCCAGTGAACTCATTTAAACCAAGGGTGATTATTTCAGATGCCTTGGCGAGGAATCTTGAGTTTTTCTTTTGCCCAGAATATGCAACGATAGCTAGGTTAGGGGAGACTGGGAAAGTGTTTTTGATTGGAGGAGAAGAGACGCCCAATCGGGAGATTGGTAAGTGATCCCCGCGGAAGCCATCTCTAAAGTCACGTTTCTTTAGGAGTTTCTTCGGTGTGGAACAACGGCTTCGCACTCACTGCTAGACTCCTCGTAGTTTCTTATTCTTTCTTTGGCAGGTAAATAGCACATTTGTATTCACTTAGGATGAAACTGTTATCACGTTAATGATTTTAAGAGCCTTACAAAACTAGAAAAATAAATAATATATTATTTGAGAAGAAATTCTCCATGAAATTTAAATTTTGTGCAATTTTCGTAAAACTAATTCATACTTTTTAAGGTTTTTCTTGAGTGAGACAAATGATCTAAGAGTTACTATAAAGTTTAGGGTAAACTGAAACAAAATAAGTATTTGAACATTTTATTTGAAAATTCATAATTGTCTTATCAAAAATTTAAGAATGTGTTATCTATGTCTTAAAACAATTGAATTTAATATTAAAAGAATAGATACTTTTAACTATAAATTTACAACTTATACGCACATGAAAATATATTTATGCATTTCTGCGAATTCAGAAGAAGATAGCAAAATATTTATTTGTGTATGAAATGTAGCAAAACATACCTCGTTTAAAAATTTCACAGCTTAAGGTGTGTTTCTTTGAATAAATAAAATACTAAATAATTATAAATTTAAAAGAAGACTTATTTATATTTATGTTATTTTTTCCTATATTCATGTTTAGTAAAATTCTAAAGAGAGAAAATGTGTTTATAAATGCTGTTTATGTGATATAAATCTTTTTATAATGCAAATTGTTTTGACATTGTTATTTTGTATTTTGATTAAAAACAACCTTTTAGATTGCTTATAAATTTTCTATGTTAATAGACAACTTTAACGTATTTCAAACGCATATACGAATGGAACTACTGGTACCGTAGCATATGATTAACTGATTTTAATATTTTGAATAGTTTGACAATTTTTTGTTAAAAATTAAGATTAGCAGAGAAAATAGGGGAAACAATCTTATTTATTTAAATATATGTATTTCAAATTTGTGGAAAAAAATAGAGATAATGTATACCGAAGAGCTACATTTTATTTTAAGAAAATGTAATTGTTAAAAAAAAAAATTCCTCCCCTTTCATTTGAAAAAAAAAAATTACAAAAATATTGGTACTTTCATATTTATTTAAATATTAAATTAAAAGTTAATTAAAAATAGGTTACGGAGAAATGTATTAATATTGTAACTATAATCACATCAACACGTTAGCTATGTAATAATTATATGTTGTTGGTTTCAATGTAAATTTCACACAAAAACAGGGGAAAAATCATTAACCACTTGTTTCTAGACTAGATAAATTTTGGGAATCAAAGATTATCCTTTAAGGAACCTGCAAATACAAACCAATGATCTATATATATATAGAGAGAGAGAGAGAGATTTAAAATTTTTAGTAAATAGAATTCATTTAATGTCTGAAATATTTTTAATTTGTGTTTTGGACTTTAAATTATAAAATTTAAAAATGTTTTCGATTTGTAACTTTTTAAACTACTTAAATTACTAATATTCAACCGCAGTAAATTTGGTTTTTTTTTCATTCAATTACTAGAATTCAGTTTAAATATTTTTAAAATTTTATTTTGTTTAATATCAATAAATATGCTCAATATTTTCATGATATTTCTATTTTATTACCCTTTAACATATTAGGTGTAAGTGTGAAATGAGTAATAAATAATTGTTAATAATAAGAATTAATTAATATATGCGAGTGGTATAAGAGCTCTTTTGTTAAGATTTTTTTCATAGCATTATGGGATAGAATATTTTTTAAAAATAAATGGATTTATTCTTTAAAAGAATTAAACAATATTTAACAGTTTTAAAAATCTTTATCTTTAGGTGCATACAGATAAATGCTTATCAAAATCTAGCTTTCACGAAATGCAATATGAAATCTTTTATTGTATGTTTTACCCTAATAACCTGACATGTAGAAGAGATCAATGTACGTTAAATTTATCGAGGCTCAGTGCCCACCCGTTGGTGTGATGTGGTAGGAGGTACCAGCTCAGGTGTTGTCTTCGTCACTTGACCGAGGTTCACGTTCATTTCCACTTAAATATAACTCTCAATCATTAGCTTCCCTGATGTAGATATAATTATGTTTGGTTAGGAAATTATAGATTCGGATAGAACATCAGAGAGAGAACCTGTACATTGTTAAGGCTTATTGTAAATTTATTTTTAAAAACTTAAGCTTTGATGTATGTCATATTGAAAGAGTTTTTAAGTTAAAGAAAAAACAAAAACAATAAAAAAAAAAATTCCCTTGAAAATTAAATTATGTTATGAAATTATTCAAATAATTTTTTTTTACTTAAATAATAATTTTTATACATAATTTCTTCTCTATTATTTTAAGATAAGCTTAATTTCAGATTGGTACTTACGAGTTTTCTAAAAACTTATTTTGGAAAATATTTATAATATATTTTCAAACTCTCTTAAAACTTTTAAAATATTGAAAATAACATTACTATTTTATATTATAAGTGGGCCTTTTCTACAATTGTGTGTGTGATAAAATACAAATCTAAAATATTACAGAAGGATGTATGAAAAAATTTGATAGTTTTGCTTTACAAAACCCTTTAATCAAAACAATTAATAATAATAGGAAACACAATGAAGAAATCGATTAATAAATGCATCACGAATTTTGTACTTCTATATAAATTTTATTTTATTTATGTACGCTATCTTTATTTTCTTATAAGCTTTGACACTAAAGAGCAGGCGATACGGGATACTTAATAAAAATAAATTGTCATAAAAAATAATGGTGGACTCGTTAAGTACGCTAGCTATAATAAATTATGCAGAATTTTTAAAATTTCTAATTGAGAGAAAATGATAACTGCAAGCATACTTGAAATAATTTCAGATAAATATACAAGCCATTTAATATCTTAGGAAAGAATCACAGAAAATAAGAGTTGTACCTATTTTTTAAAATCTTTCAAATACTGCTATAAATAATGTATACATAAAATGAGTACACTCAACAAGTATATTTACAAATCATAAAAATCCATCCATCAAAACTTCTCAAATACTCTAAAACCGTAAAGTAAACCACCTCGTTTTTCCTCTTCCTAAATGCAGCCTTATTTAGTGAAGAGCAAAGGAGCACACACACAACACACGAGCCCTATCTATTTTTAAACGCGCGCTCCCTACTTTCTTCCCTCTGTTTCTCAGTGGATAGCTGGCAAGAGATTTTTAGGTTAGCGCGTCTGCTTTGCACGGTAAGGGAAAAAAATATTTTGAACATTCTCATTTGAAATGTGATTGAGGTGCTTATTAATGTTTTTAAAGATAGTTAGTACAATGTCCTACAAATGTGATAAAAAGATAAATAATATATGTGATAAAATTGTGTAAAAGTAAGAGTTTTTGATTTAAGGTTCTTTTCGGTTAATGTTAAAGAATAGGACCCGAATTTGGAACTTTTCTTCAGATATAAAAGAAATGAAAAATTAATATGATATTCTGGCTTCACTATCCTTTAGAAAGCAGTATTTTTTTTTTATCATAATTCCCTTTTTTTAACATAGTTGATTCAGTTTTTCTGGTATAAAATGTGTTTCACGTTTTTTCTCCTATACCGTAATGTTAAATGGGCTGTGCCTTCCCGTATTAAAATAAAAAAGAAAGTATTCATGGAATATTTTGAAATTTTTAAGAAACACAATATTGTTAACAGAGATACGAACTATAGTTCTACAAATTTAGATGGAAATTGAGTCATTTTTCTGTCTGAAAATGTGTGTGCTTCGCGTTTAGTTCAAGCTCTCGTACTTTTACCGAAAACAGCCTTAAAGAAAAATAAATTATGTGTGTGCGTATATTATCATGAAAATGTAAATTTTTTTGTCTCGATATTTATGATTTCTTAAAATGACATTTAAATACAATCAATTAAATAAAGGCTTTTTTAATAAGTCAATATGATAATCTATTCTGAAATATTCAGCATTCGAGTAAATACAAGATAATAAAAATACCGAATATTTTTAGATCGCAAACACACATCAATAAACTTATACCCCAATACTTTTAATATAACATAAAATCCTGTGCCTTTTCTCTACTGTCAAAAAACAGAAATTTTTACTTAAAAACTTTTCTATTGTCTTTGTTTATATATATAAATAATATTTCCTAATATATACTTAAACTTAAAATAAGGGAAACTTTCTAAAAAGACACTAAATGTGTTATTATTATAAATTAACTGAGAACATGAAAAGTATTATTTCAAAACTATTAATTGGTTCCGAATAAGTAAGTCTTATTCGTTAGCCTTAAGCTCTTACCTGTTAAACAAAACAAAGAAACACAAATTTTGTTTTAGAAACTCGAAAGGATTGCGCAGTAAATTGTATGGAATATTCTTGAATTACTGATTTGAGCAATTTAAATGTAGTACGCATAACGTCGGAACTTGAGGTTACTAATCAATGCACACAATATTATTAATATCAACTGATAATTTTTACGTCAATATATGCGTCGATACGAGATATTTTTACATATATGTGTATATATGTTACGTTATATGTTTTGATATGTGTGATTACGTCGAACATTTAATTGGTTTCGAAAAAGGTTTTAATTATATCATTGAATACTGAACAATTGAAATAGTTTGATGCATGTAGAAAATAATACAAATACATCGCCATAGCTTTCATTTTTTGAAAATCTATGCTGGTGAGACTTTTCAGAAATATAGGTAAAGCTTAAATGCATATGAATGGTAACTATTTAAAACCAATTGCTTAAAAAATATTATCATGTTGAATCTTCTGCTTCTTTTTTCCCTCTATCTCTTTTTTTCCAATATTTATTTTTTAGAATAACCCTTTTTTATTTTGAATGTTTTTCAAGCATTTATTTTATCATATTATGATACAAATGTATCAAAGAGATCCCAATCATATAAATATATTGCATAAATATAAATACATGCATCACACACACATCACATTTTATCTGAATGATTATTTTTAAATAGTAATATTTAAATGTAACGATTGAGATAAAGTTAGGCAATAAAATTCATTATCTAAATTATATTTATATAAAAAAAGAGAAATCAATTTCTTATGAAGTAAAAAATATTTATGTACTTTTTAAACAATTTCACATCAGAAGATGTATGCTTATACACCGTTGCTGATGCTTAATACATCTTTATATTTTTACATATATTCTTTAACTGTAAAATTAACGCAAAACGGTTACAATTCGTAAATATAAAATACTTTATATCGAAGAATTTTGGGTTGTTTCTTGTTTAGAATTTTAACTCATTTCAAAGTCACCTGATTTCATAGACAGCCTCTTAACTTCCTGTTTGGAGTTAATTTAAAAAGCTGTGTAATATTCCAAAAATTCATTTTGGACGGATTTCATTTAGTAATCGTCTAGCACAATTTTGCCTACGCAGACATTTTTTTGAACTCGATGCACTTTTGGAAGGCTTAGGATCTGTGCCAGTGAATTTTTTTGTAAAAAATAACTGCTTTCCTTATCAAAGAGGTAACCGAGCCGAACATAAAAAAAACTGTTTAAATAGATGTCATTTAGATTTCAAATTAGTTTATGAAATATTTTCGGAGGTACAAAAAAGGAGGAAACTCGTTATGGAAAAAATTAAATAATGAAATATTTGATTACAAAGCTCTTGATTAATACATTTATTAGAATAACATCAAAATATCTTGTACGAATTTCTTAAAAGTTAGTTGTGAATGAGTCTTCCTTTTGTATAGTATTTCTTCACATGAAATTTTTTTTACCATATAACGTGCTGTATCTTCACGAAATATATTAATTTTTTTAATAATATCGAATGCAATGAAAAATAAATTAAAGTTTTACGTTTCCTAATGCCATTTCAGTCAGCTCATTATAAAACATTTGTATTCACTAAGTCAAGTTAACTAATAATCCTTATATAAAAGAATAATAATTTGTAGAAGTTCTGTAAAAGCTTGAAAAATAGAAAATTATGTTCAAGAAGCATACATTGATAATTCTTTGGATTTAGCAACATATGAAGTTTATATAGTTTTACTGATTTAGTTCATTTTCAACAGGTCCCATCAAATTTGGGCCGCAAACCGATAAACCATGGCTGAGTAAGTATGATTAAAAATATTTTTTTTTCGTTTTTAATATTCTGTTTTGTGTTTTTAAAAATAGTTGTGATTATTATGATGCAAGTATTTACTTCGAAAAATAATAGAAATAATGCTAGTTTATAGAAAGTTATCGAAAAATGACAGAAAATTAAAATTCATGAATAATGTAGCTATTTTTTTCTGAAATACAAAGTCCTTTCTGCTTTAATTTTTAAATTTACTAAAAATTATGAATAGGACATAAACTTCAACATGTTAACTACAAAAAAGCAATTTATTTAAAAATAAATTAAAATATTATTCAGATGTTTTAATAGAATTTTAAAAAGGGAAAGAGAATAAAATAAAAATACAATTTAAAATTATGTAATAACAATAATTTTCAAAGGAATACAATTCTTGGAAATTTTTTAAATTTAACTAGTAATGGAAGAAAGTACAGTCGAAACTCTATATAATGAAGTCACTAAATCCCGAAAAAAAGTTCGTTACATGGAAAATTCGTTATATAAAGGTTCATCTTTCAATTTTCTTTATAAAGAACATAAAACAAATTTTAAACTCATAAACACAGCATATTAAAAAAAGTAATTATTCACACCTTTTTGTAAATTAATATATATCTATTTTATATATCTTATAAAAAAAAGAAAAAAGAAAAACCGCGAGAAAAGTTTCTTGACGCCTTTATCCACTTCCTGAAGAATTAAGTTTTTTTCTTTGATGCTCAAGCACTTATGTTTTGACGTTTTCGAGTCACAAGAAACGAAGTTCCCTGAACGACTGGTCAACACTACGAATGAACGCTATTCGAGGACACGGGAAAGTGAAACAACTCCGTTGGGGGTGCAAGGGGATATCAAAAATGTTTCTAGTGAACTGGACAATAGGAGTTAGGGGTTGCACTTCTTGGATGAAACATCCAGAATTCTACTACTTTAAGGAAGTTAGGCACCTAATAAAACCAGTCCAAGATTTGTGACTGCCATAAAATGTGTTAAAAGAGAGAATAACTTGAAGTGTTCAAAAATACTTCAAAAATAGAGAAGAAAAAAAATTTGAATCACAAGAGAAAAAGTTCGTTACATATAAAATGCACTTCGCTGTAGGGAGGTTATTTTACGAAGAAAATCGTGAAATGTTCAAGGTTCCAGGAAAAAGTTCGCTATATTGAAAAATTCGCAATATAGGGGTTCGTAATATAGAGATCCGACTGTATGATATAAAAATGATAAATTATATATTATATAAAAGTAAAATTGTATTAATTAGAATAATTGCTATAAAACAATTTTATTTTTGAAAAAAAAATAAAATAAATTAAGTTTTTTTAAAAAAAAAATATCATAATTACTGATTTTAACAAAGTATCAAAGAGATATTTCCACTTAAAATTTATATTGTTGTTGTTGCTAACCACCTGACTGACGAAATCAGATTGAGACTCACTAAATTCATCGCCACAAAGGGCTGATGTACGCCTGTCATTATCCGTAGCTTTTAGCATCATGCAGGTGACAGTTCTATTTGGCTAAAATTTATGTAAATCAGTTGATTAGTTATTTGAGCAGAGAATAATACTTTCTATAAGTAACAAGAATATAATTAGAATTATGAATAATGCACTTCATTATCTCAAAGATCAGCTTTGTACTGCATTAAACCATTTTTTCTCTAATTTTATTAACAAATGTTTTTAATTATATGTGTTTTGGTAATGAATAACTATATTAATAATATTAAAAAATAATATGTGTGTCATTTTGTTAACAAAACCCCAATGTTTAAAAAATAATTAAAATGTTCTTATTTATATAAATAATTCTATTTTAAGATATTGAAATAAATTGTTTTTTAAATATATTATAGATTTTTATTATATTATTATGGAATTATATATCAACCTTTATTTCTCTCTCATTACTGTTTAATCCATTTATAATCTTACTGTACCTAATTTTATTTAAATTATTTTTGTTGAATTTTCTGCTAATATTATTACTTTTATTTTATTATTTTGAATGTAACTAACGTCTTTAAAAATGTGAACTAATAATTTTTTTTCTCTTTTTTTTCTCCCTCACCATGAATTTCTTTTCGACTTTCTGAAATACAGCGATGTAAGTATACATTTTTTCTTTTTATATATATAAAGGAATTTAAACAAAATTAAGATTTATATTAAAAATAAATGAACTTTAAAATGTAGAATATTTCTATAGAATATATAGTAACTTTTCCATTAAAAAAAATTTACTTTTGAAATAAATTAATATTTAATACACAAGAATATTTTTTGTACTGATATGCAAGTTTATCACATCTTTTTTTTATATATATCGAATGAATTATATTTATAATTTCTAAATGTGTGTTGATTGGATTATTTTAGGAACGAAAGAGGGTGCAGGAGGAGAAGGAGAGGAAGAAGGCCGAGGTGCGAGCTCGCCTTGAGGCCGCTGCCCAAGCCAAGAAGGGCAGTGGAAAGAAAGGTTTCATGACCCCAGCCCGTAAGAAGAAACTAAGGGTATGTATCAAAATATAAACATTTAAAATAGAAATGAAGAATTTAAATTCATTTTCAGTTTATATATTAAAAATTAAATTGAAAAACAGGGACAATAGGAAAATATAAATAAGATTAATTACACTGTTCTCTTTGCTTTTTAGACTGGGAAAACGATTGAACATATTTCTAAAATAGATACATTTAACTATACACATACCAACAAAATACAAAAAAAAAAGAAAAAAAGAAAAGAAGATTGTGTTTTTATATAAATAGGAATTATGTACTCTTTCTTTATAATGAACTATTTTTTTCTCACTAGTAAAGTTTTACCATAATTTACAATTTTTTAATGTTAAATTAAATTCCGTAAGATTGAAATTTATGGCGAAAAAGAGAAGAAATTTTTGAATAAAATAATAGTAGTAAAATTTGCTTTCAAGAAAAAACAAATACATATCAAATAATAGAAAAAACATCGTTAAAAGTTTTAAAAAATAAAGGATAATTGTTAAAAACAATTTTAGACATGTTGTAAATATTTGAAAATGAATATTATTTAAGAGAAATCTTAACTCGTTGGAGACGTTTCTCATAAAAGCCCTCCCATTCTTATAAGAAAGATGGTTGTTCTTTCTAGACCCTTTTGAGGAAAAAGGCCGCCGAAGAATTGAAGAAGGAACAGGAAAGGAAAGCAGAAGAAAGGAGGAAGACCATCAACGAGAGATGTGGACCACCAAAGAACATGGATGGCATTAATGAAGGTATAATGTCGATAAATAAAAATACCACTTCAAAATACGTTGGTCTTACGGTTGGTCGTACGGATAATGAATATAAACGAAGAAATAAATTTTTATTTTTATCATACAACTATTTTATATTTTAATCACAATAAAAGTATGATGGTACAGAATTTTTTATTAAATTTTTATACCTGCATTCTTCAAAAAAGAAGAATAGAACTTAAAACGGTTTCTTTGAGTTTTTTTATATTAAAGTTGCAAATTAAAACTTATAAAAAACACACAATGTCTATTTTTATTAATTATTGTGAAAACAGTTCGAGAGAAATATGTTTTAAATACAGGATCTAAAATTGTTGCTAATTGCCTTTTACATAAAATCATCTAATATAAATGTAAAGAATTATAATAGAATAAGAAAGGTTTGCTATTTAACAGTGAATAGAGAGATCGTAGTCTTTTTAAATCTAGTTAGTAAAGAAAAAAAAATGTAAAACAAACGATTTTTTTTCAAAATATGGAGCTATTTTATATTTTCACACCATTGTACTTTTGGATAATTTAGATTAATATAAAATAATAACATGAATTAACGAATATATTCTTTTTATATAACGCTTTCAATTCTATAGATCTTATTCAATTCTCTAGATTAAATTTTACAAACGACGTTTGTCAAACAGAATTTAATATACATATTGACATAAAAGTTAATAAATTAAAAGTAAAAAGCTCCCAAAAATTGAGTTAATTTCATTAAAAACTAAGAAATTTTTATAAAAGTTTTAAAATAAACATTTGATGATTGTTTAGAATTTGTAGTTGATATATTATAAATCTCCACATTTTTTTAGAAAGATATAAGTCGATGAATATAAAGCTATAAAATTTCTGTCATATAGTTTGTTCAAAAGGAATTTCAATATATATATATATTGAAAAAAAAAAGCACTTATGTTTTTGACTGTCTTAAAATTGTAGAAAATTCTTTTATGTAGATCAAAAATTGATTAGTATGAATAGAATTTCATTATTTAGTAAATTTGTATGTTTTGACTACTTTATTATTAGTCTTCTTTTAGTATGTGTGTGTTTGTAGTAAATTTTATTGTGTGTGTATTAAATTTATTCGTTTTTATTGTTTTATTATAGTAAATATTTTATTGTTTATAAAAACGTTATTTGAGTAGATGTAAAATAAACTTTAAAATTGAAAACTAATCAAATAATTTAACAAAAAAATCATATTTTCAGAATTATAAAGTTAAAAAATTATCTAATCATCTTATAAAATATCTTTTCATAAATATTGTTTTACAATTAAGTATTAAATAAGATGTATTATATGTCCTATTTAAGTGAAAAACATTAATTGATATATTTATTCAAATAGCGTCTTAAATATTGTTTGAAATGTTTTTCGATTAAAGAATAACCAAAGCGAATCATGTGATAAGTAAAGTTATAAAACATGCAATAAAAAAACTATTTACTACATATAAATAACTAAAAATGTTTTCCCTGTAAAACAACTTGGATTGTCAAGGTGATCTGTTTCTTAGATATAATAGAAAGAGAATGCAAAATTTAATGAAAAAAAAAATAACATCTCTAGAAATTTATATAGTTTAGTCTGCATTTCGTATTTCACTTTTACATAAAGAATTTACTTCCTAAACAGTAGCTAATTATTAATGAAATTACGAAGTTTTATCGCTTGTTTAATAATCTCAGACAGAACAATAAGAATTATTAGTATCCCCCAAATTTTAATAAGTCTTGGAATCTCTTTAGAATATTATAAGGCAGAGAAAATATTTTAAAAAAGTATGCCAGCGATTAATTTTCCGTGAATCCATAAAAAAAAAAGTGTACTTTATAATTTTAACAAATTTTTCTTATCAGTAATCTCCAAAGTGAAGAACACGTACCCCAGACAGTATACATAGTGATACAGAGGAGCGGTACACCAAAGAAATTGTATCATTTTGTGAGGTTATTTTATTATCAGCTGTGGAGTTTCGTTAGAACTTGGGAAGTTTATCTTCATAAATGTGCACCGGTTTGAAGTGCAAACACACGTGAACCTATAATATAACTATATATTCCATAATATAACGATTTATAACTATTTTATTCTTTGGGGTACATGATCAAAGATTTTGGGGATCGCCTTTGTAGATAATATTGTTGTTTTATCTATCAGATACGATGTTTAATGTTTTATCCCTCTAAGCGGTCTGCACTTAAAGTCTTGCCATTCTGGAGATGCTTCAAAAATGCACCGCACATATTTTTTTGCTTTCAGGTGGGGTTCTCAAAAGCGGTTGAGCCGTATTTTTAAGAATGCGGCTCGGCCCCTTTTGGGAATCTTGCTTGAAGGCAGAAAAAGCATCTCTGTGGAATGGCGGAATTTTACGTGCAGACCGCTTGGAGGGTTAAGAATATCTTTAGAGATATGACCTCTTAAGAAGTAATATTTATTTAGTGTAAAAATATTAAATATATATATATATATATGTCCCATGATTAAAAATCCAATAATCGAAAATCGTATATCACTTACTTAAAATCTCAACTGAACTGGATTCTATCAGTAACTTAATTTTTGAACATTTGATTTAAGAGGCATTATATTGTTATTTATATCATATGATTCGTTTTTGTTTGTACATTTATGTTTTCCCATCTACTACTGTACTGAAAAGATAATTTTCCTGTTCTTTTTCACGTTTTTTGTTCTCCCTTCCTGCACTTTCCCTTTCCTCTACTTTCCTCGCGCGGGCCTCAGCTGCCCTGCAGGCCATCTGCAAAGAGTATCACCAAAGGATCGTGAGACTAGAAGATGCTAAATACGATTTGGAATACGCAGTTAGACAGAAGGAATTTGTGGTATGGGTCATTCGATATACTACGTCTTTCATGCATATATATAATATCGGGACTTTTTTTTTTGAATGATAGCTCACCCACTCACGCTTTTGCGATTTTTTTTCTCATTTACTTTTTTTTGACGGTTTGTACATTTTTGTTTGTAATCCTGCTGTCGATGTCTGGCCTTTTTTGTTTTGTAGATAGTTTTTAGTGCTTTTTTGCGTGGAATGGTCATTAGTTTTGTTTGCTGAATTCGTCAAAAGGATAGTGCTGAGTATACGCTTCGCGATATTTGCTTTTTGTATTTATCGAACTTTTAAAAATATTGCTCCAATAATATATTTACATTTTTATACATTAAAGTACGACATAAACTATATCAAAAGCATTTTGTTGAAGATTTTTTGTGAATCTTTTTTGTTTAATCTTTAAAGTGATATAGCTTAAAGGTTTCAAGGGGATCAACGAAAAATGAAAAATTTGTATAAAAAACGTATTCAATGTGTTCGGAATTTCCTTACTGACAATAATCCATTCAATAATCCCAATGACACAATCATCCAACAATTATTCTTTATTGATCTCCTGAATTATTGATCTCCTGATCCTGAATCCTGTTAATTTTCATCTTTATGTCTAAGCTGTGCTCAATAACGACATGTGCTTTTTTTTTAAAATCAGTGAATGTTGAAATATCGGTAGGTAAAACTATTTTAGAATATTTTTATTTAAAAAGGAAAAAGTATATTTATAATATTTCTGAAAAAGAGTGTTTTAAACATTTATTTAGTATTTTTGGACATGAATGCCAAAAATACTAATTGAATCCAAATTAATTGTAAATAACGTATGCTTCGATAAAATTTTAAAAAATGAAAATATTTCTTTATAGTACCAATATAAATAAAAATGTTGCTACTTTTTCAATTAATTAAAGCAAACAAAATTAATGAATCCAAATTTTTGTTTGTAGTTTTGTTTGTATGGATTGCAATTTGTCGTTTTGAGCTCTGCCGCCTATTCCCTCCAAAAGGCTTTATGTATTTATGTACTTGTATCTTCTCTTTTTCGTTTCGCGCTGTATCAGAACATTATTTATGGCTCGCTAACTAAATCGCTTTTATTAACTGGTTTAATGCATTTTATTTTTGCCTTTTTCCCCAACCTGCTTTTTGCAGCCGAACTAATGCAAATCTGCAAAGAATATCATGACAGAATTGTTAAACTGGAGAGTGATAAATACGACATGGAATTTGACTCAAGACACAAAGAATATAAGGTCAGTCTATAAATCTATTTTGTTTCTCAATAGATCAATGTGGATTCCTATTTTTCGCTCCAAAAATGAACTCCAATGGATTAGCATTGTTTCGGCAATGCAATCTAAATCTCTATAAAATAATAAAAGAAAATAAAAAATAAATAAATAAAAATTTTAAAAAAAAGATATTTGTACATGAATTTCTTAAAAGGAACATTTTGTTCCATTGCATCCACTTGATCTATTTAGTTTTGAGAACAAAAGACAAAATAAAGGAGGAAAAATAACTTTTATAATTCATACGAGTCTGTCTCCATCTATATATGAATTAAATCTTTTAGTTCTTAGTCTTTAAAATCTATATGAATTAATTCTCTCTTAAAATATAATTCTTCGTTTTGATTTTTGAATGAGAAAATAACGTTTTAAGTTCAATAATCAAAATTTTCATAAAAACAGTAAAAAAACTTATAAGGTTGATATAATGTAATGAGAATACGTGCGCTCATACTTTAAATTAAAATAAGTTCCCATTCTTTACGGAAAAAATTTATTTCATATAAAAAGCACTAACATATAATTAGTCTTACTTAAATTATTCGATTCAAGACGTTTTGCATGAATATTGCAACATTCTACATTGTAAAAAATTTATAAAGTTTTCAACAAACAAATGTAAGAAAAAATATTAAATGAAAAATAATTGCTTTCTGTGATTTACTAAATTTTTGAAAATATTTAAAAGGCTATACAATATACTAAGAAGTAATTTTGCAGAACGAACGATATGCTAAAATTGATTATTTTAATTTCAATATTAACACAAAAAAATTAGAAAAATTCTGAAAATTTTTAATAAATTTAGAAAATATGAAGTACTTTACAAGCATTTAAGCACTTCAAGTAAATAATTTAGTAAAATTTTTTCACTTTCAATTAAATATTTTACTTTTATTTTTGCATCAATATCTCTTAAAAGAACACCTGTAAATTTACATTTTGAATTTTTTAAAGAGGATTTACAAAAATTTAATTTAAAATAACATTTACCTCGTTAATATGTATTTCCTTTACAGATCAATGAATTGAACATGCAAGTCAACGACTTGAGAGGCAAATTGTAAGTTTCCCGAGAGATCCTTTTATTTTACTTGAAAATGTCAAATTTTTTTCATTTTTATGCGATTATAATGTGTATCAATATTCATACGTATGTTCTTTATTACAGCATCAAACCACCACTCAAAAAAGTCTCCAGATTCGAATACGGAAAGTAAGTTTGAGGTTTTTTACTTTCTCAAAGTTCAAAAGCAAAGATGCATACAACAGAGAAGTTAGGTACCATCGCAAGCAATTAAAAAACCGACTGAAAAATCTGACTTCGTTTTCCTTTCTATGGGTTTTTTCCATTGTTAAATTTCTCATATACCCCACTTTCATATTTATTGACATAAGCATATCAATTTATCATATAGTTAAATAATAAAGGGTCTCTAACACTCAGTGTTAGAAAAATGTAAAGTTGGGATCACATTCAACAAGATGTTGAAGCTTTGCCAGAGTAAATACTAGGCGTTGGTTCAGATTTGAAGTGAAAGTGTTTTGCTGGTATTGAGGCTTTTGTTAAGGACTTCCTTTCTTTTTTTATTGTACTTAGACTAAGGATGATATCGTTTAAATATAAGACAACAGTGGAAGAGGGATGCTTGAAGTCTCAATTTCAATTCTCAAAAATTATTTCAAAAGATTAAATTCCTGTTGTTTTTCCCTCATTTAAATTAAACACGATGCATTATTTTAAAAGAGAAAACCTCCTAATATAATTTACGTTACATTTATTATATTTTATTTATTCATTTCATAAAATTTTATTACATTTAATACGGGATAATTTACTGATTTTAGAATATAGATTCAAGTCTGTGTCGGTATTGAATACTGATAAAAAGTCTGAACAAATATTTTGAGGAAAATAAACCTACTAATAAAATAATTTTCTATTGTTTTTTAAAATATTTTTCAATACATTTAGAAGGAAAATATTAGGATATTAAAAGGAAAAGTGAAATAAAATATTCGATAAGAAAGTTTGATATTTTAATGACGAATTTCAACTTAGATTCGAGAAACTTATGCGAGCTGCCAAGAAGGCTGACCACAGCTTCAGAGCCAACCTGAAATCTGTTGGACCTTCCACCAAGTTCAAGCTTGATGAAGATGTCAAAGAGGTTCGGAATTTTTAATTTTTTCTAATAAATACATTTATGTTTAACTTTGGCAAATTGCTGACGTGAATGAACTGTTTTTATATATAGATTTTTTTTCATTTTGGCTAATCTTAAGTCAATTGAATTGCATGATATTTAAAATCATAAACTTGTATTTCTATGTAGTATATCCTAATGTCTGTTGCTGTCATCATAATCTTTGTTTTAATGCATGATACATATTAGCATGGCTTTTATGTTATTGTCCAAATATATTCATATAATCATAAGTACATTTAAGTTCTTCCTGTAAAGATCGTTGGGTTTTCAGAATCCATTTGAGAAATTCGAAAGAAATTTCTTTTACTGCAAATAGTAAAAGTTAAACAAGTCACCCTTTTAACTAAAATTAATTTGTTTTCCATATGTATTTAATATTTTGTTGGTTGCAAGAGATTTTACCTATAGAAAATTCTTCTCGTATGAACAAGACTAACATGGAATTGAAATATTTTTTTAAATACTGACATGTATTTTGTACGTGCCAGTTATAAATGGGTAATTATTCTTGATCCAAAAATAATGCATATTTTCGAGATATCTTTTTCTTATTATATGTAAACTTTACTACCAAATTAATTATATTTACATACATGTTCTTTTTTCTTTGTTTTCGCAGAAAAAAGCCCCCGAATGGGCTAGCAAGTAACATCACGGTCGTTTCACCATCTGTGTTGATTCCTCTCTGAGCTTGGAACATTTCACTGACTGTTATTCGATAAACATCTACACACTTAAAATTATACAAATTCAATAACCTGTACGAAAATAATATTCAAAATAAAAATTTAAAATATCTTTTTCAAATCATTCGAGCATTTATTTGAACTTCGTCGATACTTTTTTTTGAGATTTGAAAGTCGCTTTGGTCAGTTCGGAAGTTTTTTTGGAAACGACCATTTTCGAAGGCATTTTGATTCAGTTATATTTTTAGGTTTCTTTTGTTTTTAGAGGACACACCTTCATCGGCAGAATTTTTTGATGGATATTTTAAATCTGGATTGGACAGATTAAACAACAAATGAATAAATAAAAGGGATTTTCAAAGGCTCCATTAATAATTATATTAATTTTTTTGATTAAAAAAAATCACGTTTTTTTAAAAAAAAATTCTATAAAAGTACATCAAAAACATTTTTAAAGATTTTATTGAAAATTAATTAAGTTAAATTCTCAAAAACTGCCCATAATCGTTGAAATATTAAACAAAATATAATTATAAATTAAAATTAATTTAAATAAAGTAATAATATCATTCAAAATTAACACAAATTGAGTAATGATTAAATTAATTAAATTTTAGTTTGCGTGAATAAGATCGTGCACTAAAGAGATTTTATTTACAAGAATTGTTTTTATAATTCGATAAATTCTGTCCAATCTAGATTAAAATGGAAAATACGAAATGCCGACTATAAACAAGACTAAACGACACCAAATTTTTGGCATCACAATGGGTTTGTGTGCAAATGGGTTCAATCTTTTGAGTTGACTTTTTATTTTATTTTTTCTTTTTTCGTTTGTGTCTTGTATTTTGTGTGTCATCGCAATGATTTTTTTTAAAGAACCTGATAGATTTTAGACTCGTGTTTGTTTTTTTGATGTGTTTATATTTGCATTTATATGAATATTTTGCTTCTTGTATTTTTTCTAGCAATTTTTTTATGACTAGAATTTTTTTGAAATTACTTAAGTTAGAATATTTTTTATTATTTTTTATTAACAAAAGCGATTTTGTAGATATTTTTAAAAATATAAGCTATTAACACCAAATGCTTTTTACAAACAATTTTTCTGAATGAAGCTTTTATAATTTGAAGGTAAGTTTTTCAGTAATCTATTAAAATGCTTTTTACTATAACTATTTTGCTATTTTTAATATAGAAGAAAGAATTAATAATTAAACTGATTTATTGTGCTAATTCTATGAAATTGAATTTTTCAGATTTCTGATAATTTTAATCCAACTGGGCCATAATGAAGTAGTATAAACTTATATGTACAGGGTATTTTTAACAACCTTCAAATTTAAACAGCTGTTTTAAATGCTCCTCCTGAGTTTCTGAATAAATCATTTTTTATTGCTTTATAACTACTTAACTTACTTATAAATATAAAAAAATAATTTTATCTGATAACCTTTATGAAGATGAGAATAAAAAATGATGTTTTAATTTTAAAGATAATTGAGAAGATTTAACGAGTTGATTTAAGGTATAGTTTGTAATTTTAACTAGTAACCAGTAATAAAATAATATCCCTTAAATGCAAATTATTTTACCTACTATGTAATCAGCAGCTTTAGCCCATAACTTGTCTGTTATCTGTTTAATTAATTTTATGCACCAATTTTTCCATAATTTTTTCATTTTTGTTTAGCAATGAATTTTTAAACATAAAAAAATAAGAAAAATTGAACTAAATAACCATACCCTTGTGAAAAGAATTGTTTTTGGTAAACTACAGGCAACTAATCTTAAAAGCCAGTTAAGTATTGAATCTGTTCTAATAAAAATTATGCTACTTTTTCTAGACCAAACCAGACTGGGCTTTGGGTGCCAAGAAAGGAGACAACCCTGAGGAGTAAAGTCTTCTTTTCAACGTTCCACTTACAGAAATCAGCAAAAAAAATATTTTTCTCAATTTCGTTCACTTTATACATCTACAAGATCAACCACTTAAAAAGGTGGAATAAAATTCTGACAGCACCAATATGTAAACTACTGCATTTTATTTATCCAGCATATGCATCGTGAAATGACACCAATTGTGCCGAGGGAAAAACTGAAATTTATACTCAAGAGTTGTACTTATCTATAATAAAGCGTCGAATTTGTATCGATTGTCGGTGTGAAAAATAATGTAATTAACGTGCTCGTATTATATACACTGCTAATTTTTTGTTCCATCTTTTTCTTCAGAACTGTATGAATAAATTCAACGTTCCTTGATTTATTTTTGTTTCTTTTATTCATTATTTGATTAATCACATAAAACAAAACAAGAATCATTAGTGATTTATATTCTACCTAATTTAATTATTGTGAGCTTTTCCTATTTTAGCTAAAAAATGCTGCTTTGTAGCACCCTTATTTGCTTAAAATATTGTATACACAACTTGTATACATTTTATGTTCATTAGAAATTATTGACTAACATATCCGTCATTAATTGTACACAATAAGATTTCGAATGTCCCCTTTAGTAATTGACCTTGCATAATTTGCTAAATGCAAGTACTTGAAATGTTTCTGAAACTCTTTATATATTTCATTAAATTTCTTCCTTAAAACTGAATGTGATAAATGGAATTGTAAAAATAGTTTAATTATTCTTTATAAAATACAGATAATACAAAATGTTTTGAAGTAATACGTACAATTTATATAAATAAAAAAAAATTCAGTTTTTCTACCTTAGAATTTTATAGTAGAATGAGAGAGAGAGAAATAGAGAAAAATAAAATTAAAATAGAGAAGCCGAGTGGCTGAGTAATAGTGCACCGAGGTTTAAACCCCGGGCTGGGCGAGGTCGACTCAGCCTTTCATCCCTTCAGTGAATACATAAATGAGTACTCAGCTTGCTTGGGAACTTAACACTGGGGATTTCGCGTCAGACTGACCACCTGATCGGAACATCTGCTCATGTTCCTCAAGATCCAAGATCAAGTTTACTAATATGGGCACAGTAGGCCTTGGCCCTCATGGGCTGTTGCACCCAAATTAATTAAAATAGAAAGAATATGCGTGAAATTTCCATTTTAATCTTCATTTTCTCAATTCTCTCATCCTTAAAGGAAAACATACATAAATGGAAGTAGCTTAGAAAAATTTCAGAAAAATGCTTGAATATAAAAATACCTATTTTTATCCAGATTTTCATTATGAATTCAGATCACGAAATTTTAATTATTGTATTCACGGCATATTAGATTTTGCAAAAATTAAGTAACATTTAATAATTAATGTATGTAACAAATATATAATATGTGGTTTTATCTATATGAATAACTGCCAATTTACCAACCATATTTCTTTAAAACTCAGGCTTAGGTAATTCAGGTAATTCGCGAAGAAAATTGCAATTTCATCGAATTATGTTATTTTATTGCAAACTCTTGGGAGATTGAAAAAGTTGAACACGGTTAGTAAGACTGTTAAAAGTCCATTGATCTTTTTATGCTCAGCTTTTTCATCGAGGTTAAGAAGGGATCGGAACAATCACAAATTATTTTTCTAACCAAATATTTACATATAAATTGTTGAAATATGAAGCCAAAATTAAAAAAAAAATAATTCAATAGCTAAATGCAGTGCACTTTAAATATTTTTAACCTTAATGCTTACTTTAAGAATTAAGAAGGAAAAGATTCATCAATAAATAAAATAGAATACTTAGTACAAAAATTAAATTAATAACAAGAAAAAAATATACACTTCATTATTATCTTTCTCAAATAATAGTTTATATATATATATGTCTCCCCACTTATTTTTAAACTATTTGATAAGTAAAGATCGAAGAACATCCTAGAAAATGCTTACTTAGAGTAGGGTAAAAGCTAAATATATTATCAACATAAAAAACAACTTAAAACAACTCCTTTGGTAAATCATGTATTATATGTAATGTTTGGTTACATAAAATATTATGTGAATAAATCACGACACAGAAGCAATATATAAAGAGAGAGAGAGAGAGAGAAAAAAAAAATAAAGGGCAAGAGTAGGAAAAGTAAAGCTTTCAGCTTTATTCTACTGGGTCTCTAAAAAAGGATGCTCATAAAATTTAGCATTTGGGAACTATTACTGTTCTTTGAATGGAATATTTTTAGAAAGAAAATTATCATTTAAGAGTAAAAGAAAGATATTTATATAATAAATTATTCAGTGTAGAAGAGAAAAATATCGATATAAATAATTTTTCTTCTTCCATTGTAATAAATTATGATTAAACATCTTATTTTTCTTTACGTGGAAATGTATTGTTATAATTTTTTATTAAAAAAAAGAAACATTCTGAGATGTTAAAGTAAAAAGTAAGTAATAAGTGTAAGATATATAAGTAAAAATTAAATATGAAGTATAAGATATATAAGAAAACATTAAGTAATAAGTGTAAGATATATATAAAAAAACATATTTTTTCCAGAGAGAAATGTTTTAAGGCAACTTAAAGAAATATATTTCTGAATCTGTTGTTGAGGAAAAATACCATAAATTCAATAATATATTTTGCATAAAAAATTTCTAAAATAATTAAAAAGTTATGAATAATTTAGGGAGATTAAAGTAAATATAAATCTATGATAATTTAAAAATATTAGCTAAATGCTATGAGAAAAAGACGAGTATACATACTTGAATTAAAATGAAAAAGAAGTAAATGATTAGAAATATTAGGAAATTATGAACTCTATATTCCTAAATTTTTATGATTAACTCATACATGAAATTTGTCCTCAACATAGAGTAATATTTCTACGAATAATGTAGACTCTTTTTTTGAATATATACTGCGAAATCGGATTGATTTTAATCTAGGATTATCTGTCTCGGAGGAAATGATTTTTGTTAGTCTGAGAAACTACATGCAGTGCTCAAAACACTCACGTTTAAAAATTGCAGGAACAATATTGTGATTAATGTGTAATATTCTGCAATGTACTATGATCTAAAATTAAACCTTTGGTACTTAGAAAAATAATTGTTTAATTTAACATGTTAACATTTTTTTTTAAAATTGATTGAGTTTGCTCATTAGTCCATTTTCTATTTTCCCTACATAATTATTCAATGGTCTGTTGAGTTATTAAATTTATGCAATCGTTTGTTATTTTTAAGGGAAATTTAAAATTCCTATAAAAAATCACAATGTAAAAAAACGTTTGTTCAAGCGTTGTTTCAAAACGTCTACATCATGTGGATTCCATTTAGTTTTACACTGGTGTGCACTTAAAATTTAAAGATCAACCACAGTTTCACTGACTTTTTGAAAACTACTGCACCTTTTTCAATGAAAATTAGTTAGCATAACAAAGAAAAGACGCCTTTTTGAATGGTCCAATCACAGTTGTATTTTATTCAGAGAGGCACCTAGACTGCTCTGAAATAAAGGAAAAAGGTATTAGAGCCTAGTGTGAGAATTTCAGAGGCGTAGTCAGCACCCAGTTAATTTTACTGGCGATAACGCACTGGTCGATGACTATCTTGACACGAAATTATCTAAAAGTTGGAGTGGTCAGTCGCGGATATCCATACCTGATTCGCATAGAGCATGCCTAGGATGGGCTTGGAAGCCTTATTTTAAATCGCTAGAGCACTTCCGAAGCTAAAACGTGGTTTGGTATAGAAGTGGGATTTACTGTCACAAGATCCCGCAAACAACCTCGTAAACAGCATGGGAGTTCTTTGTAAGAGCTTCATTGCTTTCAGGGGTGATCATATTTCATATAAAACCATTCACAAGGGCTTTCTTGCTACTTTATTTTTCGACTGTCATGCTTCACTGAGCATGAATCTTGAGCATAACCGAGTACTACAAATTTTAAATAATCATCTTTTTAGTAATACTTTTAAGTATTATTTTCATGCTAAATCTCACTTAAATTGATTCAGTATTTTTAGAAAAATATGTTTGATCCTTAACTTTTCTACACCATATTAGTTAAGTAGATATTTTTTTTAAAATATAACTGGACAAATTGTTTCAGTTGACAGGAATGTCAAATCATCTTTATTTTAAAATACTTCTCTGGTATTGAAAGTTTTTCAAAATTTAATGCCGAAATTGAAAGATGAAATGTAAGAATTGGATTCATCATTAAATGAATATTAAAACACATTAAGGGGAGTAAACGCTAAAAAAAAAATAATATTTATATACAACCATGATTTATAAACAAAAATAGTTTCAGATACTAACAATGCATTTCTTGAGTTTTCACAAAACAGATAACCTCTGTCTGAAACAACAAATTTCGATATGCATTTTATATAGAAATTTCATGAAACAGTGGTGAATACTGGAAAACTTAAAATAATGTTGCATTTTTCTTATATCAAACCATTTATAGCAAATAAGGTGATCTATTTCTACTTGCTTAATCCTTTCAAGTTAGCTGTGAAAAATACAAAATAATAGTAATTTCATATTTAGAAAAAAATGTATTAAAATTCTTTTATTAATTTCTGAGAACTGATGGTTTAACCGAGTACTGATGATTTCTAAAACTGATGGTTTGTTTTATTTTAAAGATAGTTTTTTGAAAAAATTGTACCTCGAGTCTTACATATTTCCTTATAATTGATAAGTATAAGTACAATACTTTTTTAATATTTTATGCATGATATATCACTTAAAAGTTCGCATATATAACTTATTGTTTATCAGAAAAACTAACATTAGTATTTTAAAGCTATACAGTACCCCATTTTGCAAAAAAAAAAAAAAAATGGAGATAGTAACAGTAAAATTAATTCATGTTTTATATTAAGATGATATGATTAAGCTGATTCTGTAAGTAAAAAGTCAGTTTGACCAACCATTATTTTACGATTTTAAAAAAATTAGGAAGTTTTGAAGTTTTTTCACACTGTTATAAAATGCTCAATTTTTAAAATTTTTTATTCATTTTAAGTGAATTATGTTTCTTGGATAATTGTAAACAAAAGTTAGAAAATGGATTTGAAAATCTATTTCCTTAATGATTTTCAATATTTAATTTTATAACTAAACCTCGAAAAAACACTAATTTTTAAAAAATAGTAACTTTAGCATTTTTTAAAAAAATAACTAGAGATCTCAGACCTAAATCCATACTAACCTTTATAGAGCAGACATTTGGGAATATATACACAAAATTTCAAGTTTCTATTTTGAACAGAAAAGAAGCCTTAGAGTTTAGAAAACACTTGCGTCTTCAAAATTAAGTCTCAGAAAAACGCATTTAAAGTTTGTAAAAGCACAAAACAAAAACTTATAATGCCTGTAAAGCTCTAGTTTTTTAAAATGTTATTTTCCAATGTATTTTATACCTAAAAAAACTCTACTTTAAATAAATACGATTGAAAATATTTTTTTAATTCAAAAAATATTTTTGCATAATATCGACAGGTTATTCAGCTTAATTTTAACCTAATATTTCCCCAAAAGTTTTGAAACATAAAGCACATTTATGTACACAATAATAATGCTACTAACTTAAGCTAAAAATCACCAGGTTTGTAAATAAAATTTAATTTTTTTCAGTTTTAAATTGGGGTATTTTAGCAAGCTTGAGTATTTGTTTCACGACTTAAAAGTACTATAGTATAGTACTGCAGCCTGTTTCCTATAATGGATTTTAGTGCATGATAGAAATATTCAGTTTTATCTGCAATGCTTGTATTTGAAAATTTAATTGCAGTATCAAGTGAAGGCGTTTTGAGATTTATCATTTTCAGTAGTATTCCATCCCTTCGAAATATTATTTCTCATAGCAACCTGAGAAAGTTATGGCCATGGCATTATTTCAACTGGAAAAAATTGATGATAAAGCTTCTAAGTTAAATAAACTATTTTTTAAAACAAAAATTGGCCTTGAAATTATCTGAATTAAGTAAATATGAGAACTCAAAAAACTCAAAGCATAATCAAGCAGAAATGATTTTAGTAATGAAAATTGAAATTAATAACCATTTTCACACTGAAAGAGTTGATTGTACTCAAAAATATTTTTGATGACTTCAATTTAAGAGTGGAAAAAGGCTTTAAAATGAAACCGAAACCAAAACCAAAGCTCAGAAAACTTCAAATATCTGAAAAGCTAATTGTTATCAGATCTGAAATTTAGTGGCAAGATGCACAATAACACAGGCCACAAGAAAATTCTAAATAAATAAATAAAATAATCTGGTACGTTTGAGATTTGTAGGGTACTGTGTGTAGCCTTAAATTAAGTACCATATTGTGTATCATTCAAAGGAAAACAGAATGATATTGTATAAAAACATTTTTCTCTTCAAAAATAAGAAAAATTACTTAAAAAAATAGAACTATCCTTGTCTTGTATATGCGCTTCTGTTTTTCGAAATTTTATGCACAATCAACGAAATGTATGAAGACTGTGATTAAACATAATAAAAGCATAGCAATTATATATTTTGATCTCAATGGATTTCAATTTTACCTTTTAATTTCTATCAAAATTTGATTAAATAAAAAAATAAAACACGTCAAATGAAAATACATCATTCCCAGTGAAATCATTTTACGTAGCGGATGTAAAAAAGGGAAATAGCTAAATTTAGCTATATTTTACATTAAATACATCAATTTATAATTGAGTTTAAAACGTAATTAAATTTAAAGCAGATCATTATGTGGAAAAGACAATGATTCTCTCCAAATGATAATTTTAGTCTACTATAATCTATTACATATTTTAGAAGGATTTTTTAAAGTAACATTTAAAAATTAATGTTTATTTACTAGAATATGCTAATCGTAAATAGATTGCTTTTACTTTCTTAACTCTTAATTTAAAATTAAATCGAGATGACTTTACTTTTGTATTTCGTACATGTTTTTTAAACTGATTTTCAATAAAAATGCCCTATTTTCAAAAAGTTCTACAAAAAAAATGAAATATTTATTTATTTACTTATTTTTGAGAAGTCGCTGACATTTTATACTTATTCAGTATATATTATGTACTTGTATATTACAAAATTATACATTTAATACATTTTTCAATATCCCTGCGATGTGTTTTAAAGCGTGACAAAAATGTATTCGAATAAACGATTTATTTATTCCAAAAGGTAGTTTTGTATAAAATAAATTAAAAATCAAATAATTGGGATTCGTTAACATTTTTTTTATATTCAGAATATTGGGAATGATATTAAAGTTGTCCAGTAATATCATTTGCTTAAGCAATGCTTAATACTTGTCTTTTGAAATAAATGTACTTGTAATATTACACAAATTCTTTTATTTGTAAATGTTGTATCTTCATTCCTTTATTTTATTAAAGATATATTGATAAAAATTAGAACTACAAAAATCCGCATATACATCTATCATATATATCCATCGCTCTCTCATAATTCCTCCCTTTTTCATGGGAACAAATTCAATTTGTTTGAGATATAGGTCCTTGTTGTAACAAATGGATGTGAAGCCATGTGGTACTCAGCCAGTAAGCTATGACGTAAAAAGCAGTTGCCTGCGTCTGATGTAATTCTCGAATGTCCGGATACAGATATTTTTAACGAAGTTCAACTAGTCAATCTTTCTATCTCATAGTACTCAACGACGCAATTCTTAAATGTATTAGATGAAATAAGATGATATATTATGATTTTCGCGTTCATTTGACACAACTTTACATTTCAAAAGTTCTTCCGACTTGAGTATTTATGTAAATGCGACCAACAATACGAATTTTAAATTAATTCTGTTTTTATTTTTGTTTCTCGGTTGGTTACAAAAGTACTCAAAAAAAGATTTGAATTGATTTAAAAAGTTTACTACTTAGAATCTTACACAAAATGTAATAATCTTACACCTAATGTAAATATTTGATGTGTATTTTTATTAATTTATTTTATACACACATAAATTATATCATACTCTTACGGATTAATTTTATTTTTTAAGTTAACATGTATTTGGGTGTTTTTTAAAAATGATAAATGCATCTTTGTAATTTTTTTTTATTTGATATGAAATAATCTATTGTAAGATATAAAATGACAACTGATTCAAATAGTTTTAAGAAATTCGTCTTTCTGATTGTATTTACTCTCTTTTCATGATGTAAAAATAAAAACATACATTGTTATGTTACTTATAAAATTCAAATTATTATATTAGCACCTTAATACTAATAAAGTTATCGATGAATTACAACAAATATTCGACTGTTTAAAACTGCCTTAAGTATATTCAATTATTGAAATATATTAAGAAATATAATAAACTTAAATTACAAAAAAAATCTAAAAGGGTACTCGGAACTGCAAATAAGGCTTAAATTTCGAGTTCTCTAATTTTATTTAACAATACTTTTGAAGTATTGTTTTTCTACTGATATATTCCTTTTTATGTATAAGAATTAGAAGTTGAAAGTAGTGAATTGAAGAATTTAAACAAACAAGTTTTGCTATTTTTAGAGATGTCAATAATTACGCGCTGATTTTTTTTAATTAAAAGCTGTTGAAAACTAATATTTCTTTATTTTAAACATAATTGCTGCGTTTTAATGTTGCACACAGAACAGTTTTGATAATTATAACAAATATTAAGACAGTAAAATTATTAGGACAAATATTTTTAATAATTTTATAGTTTGTGTTCTTATTCGTTACCCATTTTAATTCGAATAAAATATTTTAACTTTATGTGAGAAGCAAAAAATTTTAAAAATCATTTAATTTTTATTTTTATGTTTAACCTTTAATTTTTAATTAGATATGCAATGAATACTCTGAAAGAAGGTGATCAATTATTGAAAAAATGAACTGAAAACGCAATTAAATCTTAAAAAGTATATAGCTATTTTTTTAAAAATACCGTTTTAAACTAATTCAAAAATATGTTTTTTGGATTTATAAAGTGTTTAAAACGTTTTCTCTCAATTTAAAATTCTATTTCTTTGGCAGACTTCTGATATTTTTAATTTGTTTTCTTTGAATTTATATAATATGTACAGCAAAACTAAAAACCTTTTTAAATAAACTAAATTATTATTTTTTGAAAAAATTAAGACGCGTGGAGCTACTGGGGTTTTGCTGACTTTAGGACAAATATCGACATTTTCCCTCATAAAACTAAATTTATTATTTTTAAATAATTCCCCAAGTTATTAAAAATATCATTGAGAATATTACAAAAAATTTCGTGTTAAAATACTGTTCAATAAAAAGAGATATAAGGAATATTCTAAAAATTTCTGTAAACAAATTAAATTTTTAAAACTGTATTAACAATATATAAAAAAAATTCTCCTGGAATCATTTCATTGAATTGAAAAAATATAAAACATTTTTTAAATGTAAAATATGAAAAATTGGATCAAACTGTATCGAATCTCCTTAAAGAAAGCATTTTATAAATCGAGAGCAAACTAGTGAGTCTATAAATAATCCTAATAACTCTTGTACTTTAAAATTTAAGCAACAGTTTACATAAAATTTATAACATAAAAAAAAATATTTTCCATGAAATGAAGGATCTGTAATTTCCGCCGTCTTCCAATTCTGGCACTATTTTTCAGTAGCCTCTTAGAAAAAAATTTCTAGTAAATTCTTGGTCTTTTTCCAAATACTTCCGGAACAGCGATTGTGTCCTGTTTTTTTTTGCTTTTGTTTATTGAGTTTAATTCTTGAGTGGAGTTGCTTTGGCTGTGTCAGCAAAGAACAACGACTATATCTGTCTTAAAGGCAAAGAAAGAACAATGACATCCTTTATCCGATACGGAACACAAGGTCAGTAGTTCTAAGAAACACAGGGGGCTTTGAAAAACCTTGCAAGATTGCTAGGCGAGATTTTTTCCCCCATTAGCTAGCTGTACCGCAACTTCCACAAACAATCAACTACGATCATAAAGAAGTGATTACGAAAAATATAGCGTAAATAAAGCATGCGAAAGGGTTAGGGTTTGCTTTAAGCAAACCGATGGACAATATTTTTTAAATTTTTTTATTTACAAAAGGCAACAGAGTCATGTGTGAATAGCAAAATATGCTTCAACTTAAATAATTTATTTAAAATATACAATGCGTAGTATATTAAATAATAATATATGTATACTCTCATTTATATTCATGAATACATATTGATGTGTTTTTTATATTATATGTTATTAAAAAGAAACGTAACCGAAGACAATTTTTTGATGAGAGAAACATAATTTTATGTACCACTCAGAGTAATAGAGACATTTCATCTATATATTTTTGTACTTCTACAACAAAGGTTAAAGAAAATGAAAGATGAAATAACGATAACACGAATTCAGAAAGCAATAAAAATAGTTATGAAATAGTTTGTTTTACTTTGATTAATGTTTTTAGCCTGCATTATATGACAATAATTACATAATGTGGTTCTGAAAAATGAGTTCTCCCCCCCCCTCCTTAAAAATTTATGTATTTTAAAAGTACAACACAGAGATAAAAATTCTGTTTGGTTCCTTTGCGCTAATTAAGTTAATCCCATTCTACTTCTTCTATAATTTAATTTAATTAATAAGAGGAATATGATTAATGAAATTTAATCCTTAAACAACTTACGTTGGGAGTACTGTGAATGCTAAAAGCTCAGATTTATTACGCAAATATTTTTAAAGATTTATTTAGTATAAGAGTAATTGATTCATCAATTAATC